>SCLH01001903.1:25730-39621 GCA_004367855.1 Oikopleura vanhoeffeni | reverse complement strand
TTCAAATATTTAGGATTTGTACTCTGAGGGCGGGTTATCCATATACCTTTTGAGCCAGATTTCACTGCAAAGCCGGCTATTTCGCTTTTTACCCTAATGTTTGATGTTTTTGGTGAAAAAACGATAATTTTTGAGATCGGTACTGGTTTATACGATCTCTGTGAAATTTTCTCATAACAACTTTTTAACTATCTTTTTGTAACTTACTTTTTAACTGTTATTTGTATTTTAAAATAAGTCACAGTTAAAAAGTTAGTGGCGCGCCTCAGGTAGCTTTTCAAAAACAATTTTGGGTTCAGAATTCTTTTCAGGGAAATAAAAGATCAAAAATTTCCGATGCCATAAATAAATTATCTTATTAACGTACCTGTGATAAATTATCTGCATATCCTCTTGGAACTAATTCTGGATTTTTCGGCGTCCTTAGATTGGATGACACTCCCCCAATAGTAATTTTTGGCCCTTTTTCTTGTAAATACCTCCTTGAGGTACGACCGACCCTCGACAACATCTAAAATTCTTTTATTTTTTTTTGATAATAGAATTTGAATGGGATTTGAACCCTACGTTTCGAGAAGACCATAGAGTACAGAAGTTCAGCATTTTGAAATTATTTACAGCTTTGTTTTCTTGCTTGGGCAATATTTTACTCGGGAAGAGCGGGAGTTTAGAGGGTTTGAAGCTCTGTATAAATTTTAATTTTTGACTTTTTCCATTGCTCGAAATCGACCGTTTCGATTTCGGAATATAAATCGCCCTTGGGCTCGGCATCACTAAAAAGACTTTAAAATTTATATTTTAAAAAATAATACTACTGTGGTATAATACCACTGGTATTCGTCTAAAAAATTTTGGGGGATTTTACCGGTTAAAATGGCGGTCAAAATCGGTATATCTGGATTATTCGGCTTTTCTTCTTTTGAAAAATCAAATTTCGCTTCATTTTTATGGGTATTAATTATTTTTTCACTACAATTTTTTTTTCTCACTACAATTTTAACGCCCCGTTTTGTCCTCTTAGAGGGACTTTCTTTTCGAAAATGGCCAAAAATCGCCGAATTCTTGTCGTTTTGTCCTGTTAGTTCTAAGACGAATACCACAGTAGTATATTTTCAAATTTAGTACAGTAGAGTTATTAAAGTAAGAACATCCGATTTCGCCTGTGGGTCCATATAACTTATATGATATAAGTTATAACGAACCTGGCAAACTTCCAGATGATTTTAACACTTCGAAAATTTTCTAACATTTTTTAAAAATTAGAAAATAATAAAGTGAGCGTCTTTATAACCGACTGACAGAAAACGTCCTACAAAAAGTACTCCATAATAAAATAAAGCTGATTAAAAACCTCTGTAGGTTGGCAAGTAGTGTTCTCAAATAAGGTCGATTTGTAAGCTTGGCACGTTTCAAAATTGAACTGCCTGGCGTTGGCTTGGATTGAACCAATAAACACGGATCTGAGCCACAAGCCGCACAGCAAAGCCAAAATTCTCGGACTAAAAACACTAATTTGAATATAAATTAACTATAGATAGGACTATTGTAAAGAGAAATGGAATTTAATTAAACAACCAACTAAAAAAGCTTAATGCAAAATTTTTCTTTTAAGATTAAAATTGTATTTGATACCCAGTTTATTGAATATCAGCCTTAATGTAATTTGGCGGGTTCAAATCTCAATAGGCTCACATTTTATTTCTAAAATCGACTGAAATCATGTTTATTTATTATGTTTGTTTATACTAATATTACCGCTGTTTCAGGGAATTTGAGAAAGAAAAAAAAATATTTTTCAAAAGCTTTAACTTCAATTTTCCGGTGGTTTTGGCGATAAACCATCAACCGGTAAAGGTTAAATGGAAATACAAAATTCTGCAGCTTAAATTTCGATGACTGTAGAATGCAAAACACATTTCTGGATATCTGTTACCGTTCGTCTCCAGGGGCGGATTTAGCACAATTTCAAGCCGAAATGACAATATATAAAGTTGAGTCACAGATTTTCGACAACATTAAGTGTAAAAAATATATTGCAGAACAACATTAACGTTGAAAAATCTCTTTTTTATGGGTGCCACTCAATAATTAGTTTTGTGATTAAAAAATGAATCAAATTTATTATGTGATGCAAAATATAAAATTTTCTAATTTAAAAGATATTTACCAGCTCTCAGAGATTGATTCGACTCCCTCAAAGGCGGTGACTGCGAGATATCTGCAGGCAAAATGGAGCAAAATAATCCTAGCAACTCTGGCTGCAATCTCATAGCATGCGCCAATTCCTCAGCAATTTGATGGTTAGCTCCCTCACCGCTACTGCCACAATCGCAACGAAAATTGTCACTTTCGCCTTTTGTTTGAACACATTTCCACGAGTCTTCTTTTTCAAGACGCTGCAAGGCGCCCAAAAGTTGACGGAAATCGGTAGAGGTTAACCGCTGAGCTGCAAATTGTAATATTTTGATTGTGAGGGAGGCGATACGCTTTTTGGAAACGGGGCCCAAGAGCAAATGGCAGCTTGATTGATATATTCGCTGAATAATATTGTTATGAATAGAAACAAATTAGGTGCACCATTCAATATTATATATATAATTATATATATTAATTGTCTATACATGTACAATCCCCGATCTGTAAATTGCGACTCCTCATCGTGAGGTGCGAGTTTGTCGGGCCAATCGGATTCTCATTTCGATTTCGAAAACACGTCTTGCGTAATATTTTTTATTCAAGAACGTTATTTTATTCGAGTCGTTCTAAGCTTTGCTCGCTATTGGCCAAATTAAATCCTTTCGTAGGTGGGATTACGAGTTGTCAAAAACGCAACTTTCGATATTTCATTTGCAAGCTAATACACTGTTATACTTTTTCTAAGTTCATAAATTCTACAGTGTTAAATCTAGAGTTTTAATATTTTATGTAAAAATAGTGTGGGCAATCTAGACCGTATTTATTACAGGGGGAGGCCCTATATTGCCGGTAAAATTAACGCTAATTCACGATTTTTAGCTTGAAGACAAATTTAAAAAGTAGATTGAGGAAATTGAATTTCGAATTAAAATCTCAAATTGCGTGGGCGTTTCAGCGATATTGACACTGAAAGTATTTAAAGACTTCTGTGCCAATATCGCCGAAACGCCCACACAGTTTGAGATTTTTATTCGAAATTAAATTTCCTCAATCTACTTTTTTAATTTTTCGTTTCGTGCGTTTAGTGGACTTCTTAATTCTACGCATTTTGAGGTTTTATTTTTTTGAAACTTTTGTAAGCCAAAAAATTTTTGGCGATATTGAGAATTGCCCTGTAGAATTTAAAAATGAGCTCTATTTTGCCCACAATATTTTTCACATAAAATGTTAAAACTCTAGATGTCGTAATGTAGATTCTATGAACTTATAACAAGTATTATTAGCTTGAAAATGATATATTGATACGTTGCTTTTTCAATAAAATCAGTTTTGAAGTCTCAACAATGCATCTTATTTTATTCTATCCACTCTTATAAGAAAAAAGTGAGAATTACCGCACCCATCAGCTACCCTCCTAATCTTTTGATTCAAAATAAAGTATCTCAAGCGTTACAAATGAGACCATTATAAAGTAAAGTGAGCATTAAATATCTAATATAAGAAGTCGCCCGCCCGTTTATTTGCAAATTGACATATATATAGGGTATATTATATACCGTATATACTAGTATACAGTATGTCCTTTTTACCCAGACATTTCAAAACGTAACACTTTGATCCGACGGAATAAAAGTGAGATACAAATAAATACACCCCCTCGGAATAAAATTATAGGCTATTTTAGCACATATAAATATGTATAATTTGCAGCTTATAAAACGGGGGTGTAGCTTCTTTCTCACTTTTACTAAAGTAGGATCAAAGTGTTACGTTTTTTCATGTAAGGACACAAAATTTTGAATCATCAGCGATTTAGTAAGGACTCAATCTGTGTTATGAATAACTAAAAAAATACCTTTTTTGGATTTGGTCTTTTTCATCCTCAATGATTGCCGATTTTCTCTTGTCCGTACTTCGCCGTTTTCTCATTCTAAATCCAAAAAATATTGTAAAATAAGTATTTAATTAAAAAAATTTTAATCTCTGGGTCAATATCATCTGAAGATCAGCCCGATTGTTTTGCGGAAATGTTGCGTCAGCAGTGTTGGAGTTAAAGTAACTTTAAACAATTAAATTTATCGTCACGAGTTCCAACAAACAGAAAAATACAATTTTCGACTTTTAATATCTTTCAAGCGGCTCATTCATTTTTATTAGTTACATTTTCAATGCAGTTTGTTATATACTGTATATATTTTATTTAGTGTCACTTGAAAGGTCAAATTTGTGCCCTTTCAAGATATACTAAAGTAAACTAATCGACTATAGTACAAAATCGATTAATAATCTATTACTTACTGTGAACTTTTTTCAGGTTTATTAATGACTGTCTGTGAAAAAAAAGGACATTTGTTATACAAAATTGTAGCAATAAAAAAAGTAATTAAAAATGCAGGGAGATAGGTCTGTGCGACCACCACTACCTTAATACTGTATTTGAAGATAACATATGGAGCATATGTTATCCTCAAATAACTGTATAGGAATATTTTTGTAATGGCTAACGTTTGTTTTGTAAGTTATTTTAAAACATTCGCCGAAAATAAATTTTGCAAAATACGTATACGTTATTTTTAAGTCATAGATACCATACACTGATAACTATTGCTCTAAATATCAGGCATTCCAATCAGACGTAAATTATATTATTTGAACCCTGCATATCATACATATATGTATGATATGCAGGGTTCAAAAAATATAATTTACGTCTGATTGGAATGCCTGATATTTAGAGCAATAGTTATCAGTGTATGGTATCAATGACTTAAAAATTACTGGAATATATTTTGTAAGCACATTTTTTCCAAAATTTTTATTTATGAAATGTGTCTTTTTTGGACGAGTTATTTTGCGATTTTCATTCGGAAAATTATTTAAATAATGTTTAGTTGCAAAAAAAGCAATTTTTTCATGCAAATAAAAAAATATATAAATAACCACTGCCTTTAATCCTGAATAAGATTCTGCTGAAAGTTTATGGGAAGAAATTATTTCATACTTTTTCGTTTTCAGTCGCAAAATTTCTATACTCCCATAAGCTCTTGTAATTATTAAATACTGCTCATTATTTTGTTCGAAAATAACCATTTTCTTTGGAATTTTAATCTCATTTTTTGAAAGTTTGCTTAATTGCTCATTAGTAAACGTCTCTAGTTGATCATTGTGGGGACAATATTTTAAAATATCTCCAGTGTCGTTGGCAAAATAATAGCACTTTTCGTAAAACGTAGAGTCTGCAAAAATTGGAGCAACACTTATTTCTCTTGATTTTAAAATTGTTCCAGTTTCTTTATTTCGGGATCAATAAAGTGTACCTTGTATTTATGAAATAAATTTATGTATATAATTAAGTTATAAAAAGACATACTAATAAAGACATATAATAAAGATAGATATAGACATATAATGTGTTACATACATATGTATACATACACTTATATAAAGCCACTTAAGTTATCGTTTTAATTTTGAGTAGTGACCGTATCTGGGAGAAAGTTAAAAATTAAATTATCGGATGTAAAAAATTAAACACAAATTATTGGTCTGATTCAGAATTTACAAGGAATTCAAAAATCTGGTCGGAAATGTTTTTCGCCTTCGTTTTTTGTAAATTATGTTTACAATGATTATTATTAAAGGATAATTCAGATAAGTTTTTATTAAAGCAATTTCAACTGAGGCTCGATTACGCACAAATTTTTGTTTCGCAAAAGTTCTCGTTTTGAAATATATTTTCTCTGTTCACCACACTGAATATGGTTGTTTAGCCGAAACGTCAAAATAAACACAAACTATGTTCGAAATAAAAATATAATTTTTATGTCTCAAAAACCAAAGGATATAAGTTTGTTTGGTCGAAATTTTTTTATCTCATCCCAAAATATTTTTTTAAAGTTATATTGTTATGACTCCGAGCCTTTGGATAATCTTAAAATATACCCTTTCACGGAAGTGAGTAAAATGCAATTTTCCCACAGTTTAACTGGGTTAAAGACAGGCGTATCATAAGTCATTTTCCATATAATTGTGCCATCAATACCACTTATTTTGAAAATTAACCCTCTGACACTTGCTAACCATAAATTACTATTTTCAACTACGCCGCGGGCCACGACTCCATCACCAATAGTTAACTTCCATTTAAATATCATTTCACCAGTTTTAAGAATTGAAATTCTACTGGTTTTTTTGGCAGTTATGATAAAAGAATGCTTATCAAAAGCTATAGGAGGAGACCGAAGATCCTTCCAGGATGGTAAATACATAGAGTTGTTTTTTTAGGTTAACCTAAAAAAATATCTAAAGATAATTCCAAGCGGATTGTTGCATCTAACAGCCAAGAAAAAAATTTAAGAACAAATTTTTTTAATTTTTTCCGTATGTCAGGGAATACCGAAAATTGACCGGTAAAAATTTAGAATGTCGGTTCTGAGAAAACCGCACATATCCGAGAGCCAATTTTTTGGCATCTGGTACAACTTTTTGTCAGGAATTTTTTGGCCATTTTTTTTGAATTTGACACCTTAAAAATTAAAAAAAAATAAAAAAATGGAAAATCTGTAATATCACCTATTGAGACGTGTATAATGCTAAAAATGTTATTGCCAAACGATTTATCTTGAAAATTATCCAGGTAGGTATATTTTCTGGGCAACAGGCCTTATGGCTTAAAAGCTGAACAAGTTGTAATAAAACTCCTGTGTACTAGATGCCAAAAAATTAAATTTAAGATATGCGCGGTTTCTAAGAACCGTCATTTTAAATATTTACCGGACGATTTCCGGTATAACTGGACTTTTGGTGAAAAATCTACAAAAAATTGGTTATTGCGTTTTTTTTGGCTGCAGAAACTCAATTGTAATTATCTTGCTTCGTTATAATGGCATGCCATGGCATGGGGGCAAAAGGTTGGATAACCTGAAAAAGCTACCTTTATGCTAATAACAATTGACACTTTGTGGCAAAATATGTCATCCACGTCCGAAAATGTCCTTAAATTAGGGAAAAATATAGTCAAACAAATGAAATAGAGTTAAAGTCTTGTCATTTGGAAAAATTTTCACTTTATTTCATATTTGACTATATTACCATCCCCCAATTTAGGGTCACGTGTGAAGTTAAATTTTAGCAAAAAACTATTCAAAAATAAGAATTCTAGAATTTTGTTCCTATAACGAAATGTGATGGAAGATTAAAATTGAAATTAGCGACACAACGTGTATACAAAATTCTTATTTTTGAACAGTTTTTTGCTAAATTTAACTTCACACGTGACCCTAAATTGGGGGATGGTAATATAGTCAAATATGAAATAAAGTGAAAGTTTTTCCAAATGACAAGACTTTAACTCATTGATATCAATATTAATAGTATTTATAATTTTTAAAAAGTGCTGACTCCATAAACGCTATAAATTGGCATTTTTGATACATTATCAATTTGTGTCGATAATCAAGTCAGTACTGTTGTAATTTTCTTAAAATGAGCAGTGGGAAATGTTTCCAACCACTTGCAAACCTAAAATATGGAAAGCACTCAGTTTATACATTTTGTACGAATAATGATAAAACTGCTTATCTTGCACAAATTATCATGATTTCAGCATAATTATATCCTTGATCACTTATCGATCAAAAATATTGCCAATTATGACATAAAAACTGCAAAAACATTTTAATTATAAATGTGCCAAAAAATACCACAATTGTTAGCATTATCTACCACGCTCCTGGTTCAGTTCAAGCGTGAAGATAAAGTCTCCAGTATTCGGGTTTATCGAATGGACAAATCCGATCGATTCTGAAATAATTAGCCGATTAGAGATCAAAATATACCCGACGACCATTGATGATAATTTTTGTCTCCAGGAGATTTTGCCCTTTAGGTCACAGCAAACTATATTTCCGTCGTGTGTTCCTACTAGCGCGAAAATTTTTTCGTTGATTGTAAAAATAAATGGTTCTCTGTCAGCACATGACCCAGTGTTAATTGACCAATTCATCCTTGATGTAGGTTGAAAGTAAAAAATATTATATTAAAATGCCAAAAATTATCCCTTTTTCTTTTAAAAAGAATGTATTTTGAGTTTTTTTTGTAGTGATATTTGACACCAAAAATAAAGAACCAGTAACGAAAAATCATGCCGACTACGATTTTTGGTGTCAAATTTCAATTCAAATCAACCAAAATTTTAAAATAAAATCGAATTTGGCATTAAATGACATGTTTCTAATTGTTTTTTAAATCAGTCCGAAAGGACCGTTACAAAATAAGGAAGGTAGAAAAAAATGAATGTCATGATATTTTTGAAGTTGAACAACGCATGAGTAATCTGTGTACTGTTATTTTAACTGTTCAATATAATTATGAGGCATTTCATTTTTTGAAGCGAATCTCTCATAAGAAAAATATTTTATTTAAATTTTTGAAGATTACTGCCGACCCCTTAATTTCAACTCATTCATCGTCAATTGTTAGCTGTTCTGAAAGAAGTTCTGCTGATTCTTTAAGATTATGTTGATTTATTTCGTTTAATTTATATACTGTTTTTCTCGATTCGATCCCCGATTGTTCCTCTACCTTCAAAAGCTCCACCCTGATGGATCGGATCGAACTCGTCTTCAAAATCATCAAAAATCGATCGACGTAACCCAGCGGCAATCGCAGCAAATTCGAGCACAAAACGGCGTCAATAGAATCGCCTCCATTTTCAAAAAAGGTCAAACTTTCCCGTGGCTCACACCCTAACAAGCTGTGTAAAATGGGGGCAAGGGATGTTGAGAAATTTGCAGAATTAGCAATTTTTTCGGTCGATAGGGCTTCGTGCTCGATTTCACGCGAGTTCAATTTGTGATTACTTGTAAATGGTGCGTCTTTTCGGCGGTACGGTAAAATTTGAATTGAGTCCGGGAACTCATCGTTCTAATCAGTGTTGAAATTGTGAGTAAAATTTGACCCTTTGGGACATAAAATTTTTGGGGTCAGATTACATTTTTATATTATATCTTAAATCGACTGGTAACAAACCGCGACATAGGATTTTGTAAAACAATAGAAGTAATTTGTCAGAAAATTAATATGAAACCATTTAAGTTTTAAATAACAGAAGTATGACTTTAAACGGACAGGTAGAAATCGTAATCCTGCGTGTTTAAAGTCGGCTGGCAGAAATTTTTGGCTAGACCCAGTTCGTCGGGTTTGTCCATTTAAAGTCATACTAATGATCATGATTTCAGTTTCAATTGACACGGATCAAATCTAGATCGGGTAGAAAAATCAAATTTCGCTACATTATTATGGGTATTATTTTTTTTTCTCACTACAATTTAAACGCCCCGTTTTGTCTTCTTAGACTCACGTACTTTTCGAAAATGGCAAAAAATCGCCAAATTCTTTTCGTTTTCTCCTCTTAGACGCATTTGACAGTAATTCAGAAAGTTCTCGAATTCATTTTCCATCCGTGGTATATTTATCATGGATTTTTGTTTAATAAACGTAAAAAAATTCCATGCTAAACATCACGCTTTTTTTAAATATCTTTAGAACAAGCTGATTTGGAACACTGGACCTTTTTTCGATTTTCCCGAATAATTTCTAAGACCATATCTCGATAATTTGCCACTGGATTCACTGTAAAAACAGCTGCGATTATTCTATTGTCCCTTGTGAAAATATGCACATCTTCAACTTTTTCATTTTCCATAAGAAAGCGTCTTATTTTGTCTAGACAGACAATTTTCCCATTTCGTTTAAAATTAGTTTCCCGATGAGAAAAGTAAATGGAATTTAAGGACGTTTCAACAATGTCGTGGGTATCGAATTCGGTGGTTACAAAAAGATCGTTCACAAAACACTGTCTTTGCGGTGAGAGCTCGATTTTGAGGTGAAAGTTGATGGGATCTACCCTAAAATTCTTAATGCCGGGTAGAAGCTGTTTGACTGAATCTTGTGGTCGATAAATTGGCACACGCTCATCTCCAAGAGTAACTTGAACACATGACGACCATATTGAGATTTCAGTTTGGCCATATAAATTCCAAAATTTTACATCTGGACCAAATTTCTTATGAAGCGATAAATTAAAATTCATGGCGAAAAAATTCATCTACTACTAGATTCAGGCTGTTTTTGAATAAAAAATATGGAAAGTAACTAAATTTCTTAATAAGTTTATTTGTCAATTGTGTAGCCTAAACATCTATTTGAAACCGCCAAAAATATATTTTTTTAAATTATTTTTTCAGAATTCAAATCTCGAAAAAGAAAAGCGAAAAACCCGGATTGGCTGTACTGACCCGGATATTTAGGTTCTCTTGAAAAATTCTTGATGTAATCGAAGACTTTTTTTTTAATAAACTGCTCTGGTGATCATTTTCAAGTGAAAACAGTTGTTTTTCAAGCGCTAAACGTGGGTTTGACAAGAAGGGTTTATCGTATAATTTAAATATTTTTCCGATGTAGCCCAAACTGATTATTTTTTTGTTTCTCAATATTCGAAAAATCAATAAGATCATTTTAATGAATGTGATTTTTTATTCAGGTCGAAAAGTTAAGTACACATACATATCGAAAATGATGCCTATGCGTTGAATTTTATCATGAAGTCGCAAGAAAAGACATTGTCCAATCACATCACACGATTGTCGAGAATCCTGTGATTTCATTGGTCACTTTCTGTTTTTGTGACGTCATGATAAAATTTCACGCATAGGCATCATTTTCGATATGATCATGTATAAATCAATCCTTAATTTTATGGTTTTAATGTTTTTTTTTATTTCAAACAAAAAAATGGTGTTTCATAAAAAACCATAAAATTGCGGATTGATTTATACACAATTATAAACTTAACTTTTTCAATTAAAATAAAAATCTGACATTCAATACTAATACTACAGTGAAGTCTGTTTAACAGGACGCACCCTATCAATATAAAAAGTACTGTCCAGCGAAAAGTACTTTATTTTAGCATAAAAAGACGCCATAGTATGATACGTATGTAACATATCAAGGTATATTTTTTGGTACAGTCTAGTACTTTTCGCTGGACAGTACTTTTAATAATGATAGGGTGCGTCCTGTTAAACGGACTTCACGGTAGTAATATATTTTAACAGAAAACACCAAAAAATTTTGTTATCATAAACTCTCTTAAAGTTTTGCCGAGCTTTTAACTCAAACAAAAACCGAATAATATTATTTTACGCCCTTCCCTCAGCAGGATATCATACGCAGGGCATGGTTCTCCACCAAGCAAAACATTTCGTAAACTTGAATTTTTTATCTGTTGTAATCGCCGGAATAAACTCGGTGTCATGAAAACATGTGATACAATCTCTTTTGATAAAACTGCTTCAATTGTTCCGTCTAAAATTGCATTTTTTGAAAATATCACAATTGTTTCATTTCTCAAAATTCCTTCAAAAAGCGTCAAAACAGCCGGATCAAAGGTAAGAGGACCAAGAATGTAGCTAGCTCCAACTGTTTGCGGAAATTTTTCGTGAAAGTAATCAAAATTTGCCATTAGATTTTCATGAGTAACTTTTACTACGGCCGGGTTGTTTGAACTCGTCCCAGAGGTAAACGCGCAAAATAAATATTTTGAAATTTTGGGTCGTTTAGATTTCACGTCATGAACTTGACCTTCTACAAGGTAAGAGTCACCGAGCAGGGAGAAATCACCGTTTTTTGACCTTCGAATGTCGCAAAATCCTTCACGGGGTTCGGATGAATCAGAACAAAAGGAAAAGATGTGCCCATACAGCTAAAAAAACATTATTTTAGTCTCAATTAATTTATGTAAAATTTACAAATGTGAGAGTATAATTTAATTTTTTTTTGAAATTTCTCGATTACGCTTCCTGGTCGTTATTTACTAGATTTATGGCCAAAATTTTTAAATAATTCGGCTTTTGAAAACAACTCATTCGATTACATTCTTAGATAGCTCAAACTGACCACAAATATCTTGTTAATAATAACATAAAAAAATTGGTCTATCGGACCAATTTTTTTATCTTTTTTTCTGAGATTTCTGAAATTTTTTATTTATTAGTTTTTCTTAAAATGATTGGAAGCGATGGTCGGATTTGGACCAATTTTTGTATTTTATTATTCACAAGATATTTGAGCTCAGTCTGAGCTATTTAAGAATGTAATCGGATGAGTTGTTTTCAAAAGACGAATTATTTTAAAATTTTGGCCAAAAATATAGTAAATAACGACCAGGAAGTCGCGTAATCGATAAACATGTTTTTGAAAAGTAGGTTACTTGAAAATATTTTACCGTGGAGTCATAAACTGTCGATGTTCACTCCCACTTCCGAAAAGCGCCACACACTGATAATCTATAGTGCGACCTTTCAAAATATACTAGACAGATAGACATTTAAAATGGACTGATATTAAAATAATTAAATATTTAATTGCAACTAAATTATTTAATATAAACTGCCACTGGTAATAGAGAGTCTGAAAAAATCTAGAAAAACAATAAATATTAACAATTGTTAATTTGGAGCAAAAAATACCTACATACTAGTAGGCAACCAGAAAATTTAACCCCTAGACGTTCAATATGGCAAAATAGTGATTTTTTCATATCAAACCGGAAATTTAAGCCGGAAGTCTAAAAAAAATGTTAGTCGTAAATTTCTATGGAGACAATAGAATAGTAGGAACTCTTTTGACCATATTTATTTGGATCTTAAATATTTCAGTCGGTAGGCTTTTCATATCAAAATGTTCACTACCAAAATTTATCTTGGCTTGATTAATCATAATTTAATAATTTTAAGACTGACTAATTTTACATCTAGATATACATACGTACATATTAATCATAGTAATTTATCTTACTAGTTTCGAATTTTTATTCATTTTCAAAGATTTTTTTTTAGGAATAATGTTTATGCAGTTTTTTCTCGAGCAAATTGTGCGCGAAATTGTTTAGGATGATTGCTACGAATTTGTATGAGAAATGACTAAGTTAAAAAATGTATGATGATATTAGCGTGTTAAAGGCGATTGAAAAGTTTTATGTGTCAGAAAAGTTTAATAATGTACATATGTTTTCGTTTTAGACCCGATCGGTGACAGCCTAAGTTAATAATCATTTATTGATATCAAAATAATAGAAAATTCAAGTATAAATTTGCTTCTCTAATTCAGCTCTCAAAACATTTCGAAATTCTACAATAAACCAAGGTCAAATATTTACTCACAGCAATCCCTAGTGCAAAAATAACCGCGGCAGAAGTGTTTTGGTGGATCATAATACGAAAAGTTGTCTGAGGCTCTTTTTGATAACATTCCAGCCAACTGACAACATTTTTGATTAGACGCCATGGTTCCATAACAGGTTCACATTTTCCGTTTTTGTAATATAAAATTTTTCCGTTCTAAATTCACGTTCAAAAACCGGAGAAAAAAAAATTTTCGCCTTGTCTAATTTCGATAAAGGCCTATTTTCAGAATTTTGCTTGGAATTTGATCAATTTTATTTTCATTTTTGACGACAGTTTACTCACGGGTAAATTGTTAAATTTGAAAAAAAAATAATAACGGAATTTTTTTTATCCTTTTCTGACCTGATTTTGTTATGATATTTATATTTTTCTCTGTTCAGAATCTACATTAAAAACCACACAAAAACAGTATTTTTTTTTTCAATTTTAAGCTTTTTTCCCTTTTCAAAAACAATCGTATATTCAAAACTCTAAGAATATCAATTTTATAAGAAAATTGCCTTAGT
>SCLH01001902.1:0-50812 GCA_004367855.1 Oikopleura vanhoeffeni | reverse complement strand
TCGGGTTCATTTTTGTCGTTTTATTTCAGTCGCAAGATTAATTATATAAAAGAACTATTTTTGTTAATTATTGAAATAACATACTGAACTATGTTAAAAATGCGGAAAAAAATCTCTGTCTTATCATCTTTCGCTTTTCACCTATTGTTGTTGTCTACCGTGGTAAAAAAGAGGAGAAATCGAGAGCTCACGGCTGTATTTTGTCCGGTGGTTGATAATTTGTTATTCTTATTTCTGGAATTTCAATCCCTGGTTTGACTTAAAAATGATCTGAAAGCAAATTAGAATATTAATCGGTGGATGCGTCCAACTGGCGTCAACAGATAAGATAACATAACAATTATTTCACCGCAGAATTTAACACAAGTAACAAAACCTGTCCGGGATCGTTGCCATATGGAACAGGACACTGTTATTTAAAATCCGAAAAATAGCCAATGGATCAATCGGGACGTAGATTTCAGAAAATAACTAAAGAATTCCAAAATTTTTGGTAAGCTTTTTTTCTGATTGGTCAAAAATTGGCAACAGAGAAACAGAGATTGAAGCTGTCAAAGATGTTTGCCGCAATTTACTCGTAAACACAGATATTTGCTTTTAGGGTTTTTATCATATTTTCAAAATCTTTGATTGAATTACTAATTTCGGACCAGAAACTCGACATTAGCAGTTTGCATCCCTAGAGTAACAAATGTGAATAACCTTATTTTAATGTTTGCGATTGCCATACTTGAAAAGTTCAAACCATGATACTTCAAGAAAGATCTGATAAAAACGAGGTCAAGCCCGAAACAATTTGTTTTCAATTTTTAATTCCGCGGATAGTTCATCTCGACCAAAGATTTTTTAGAGGGAACACTGCCGACAGAAATGTTGCGATCTGACTGACAATCACTCGAATTTCTGTTGTTCGATACAGCGGGTTGCAATTGGAAAAAACAGATGTCGTCGTGATTTGCGTAAAGCTCTGAGTGCAAGAATTCATACATCAAGACTGTTAGTCAAATGAATATTTCGGAGTTGGAACACTAGAATCGACAGCAACAGTGACGCGTGGGAACCATCTGCTTCTTCATACCTCATGCTGAAATTCAGCCCATTGAGCCAGATTAAATGGTATATATATTGAAAATCGTGAGAAAAAAAAATTATCATTGCCTAAAAATTTTTAATGGGGGTGTATCACATCTCGCAGGTCGTCGTTCGGCCACTAAACACTTTGAAACCCAATAAGTAAGTATTCTCTCACAACTACCCATTCGTAACCAAAATAGTCATGCAGAAAAAAAACTCTGTACTGAAGTTTTGATGCCGGTCAAGCAAAAAGTAGAAATTGTTCAAAAAATATATATGTATAAGCTGAAATATCTTCACCATTAAAACTGTGAGGCGCTCAATTTTTGTTCAAAAAATAATTAGAAGTCGGATGTTTAGGTCAAATTGGAAAAGAAACTATGTAATTATATGTTTTTGATCATGCATTGAAATTACCCAAAAAGTCGACGGACGAATTAAGTAGTTGATAATAATTGTTGTATGTCCAGCGATATAAGTGTTTTAATAAAATACATTCTGTCAATTTTCTTGCAGAAAATTGACGGCTGTCAGACAATTTGTTTATAAACCCTGAAATTGCCTCACGAAATAAGCGAATAAAAAAAAATTTAAGTGAAAGATTGTGCAGGTCATCTACTTCTCATTTGTCCGCCATTATTTTAAATACATTTTATTGTCATAATAATATTGATTGCAGAAACATTATAACTTTTTATATGGTGAAACCACTTGCAATGCTGGAGATCACGAGGATGATTCAATCTGACACAAATGATGCGTTAGCGAGTGATGCTTGTATCACCGATGGTTGTTGAATGAGATTTGATCCGCCTCTTCAAGTTGCGCCGGCCGCCGCAGCAGGCTGAAAAGGTTACCACACTGATGTTACGGATTCAAGCCCGGTTTCTAGTAAGTTGCCCAAGATCCTCTGAAGGTGTCGGAGCGAAATCTCGTCTATGTGGAAAATATTTACTTGGATTTCATTCATCGTACTGTAGAATTTCAATTTCTCGCCTGAAGTTTTATAAAATACGATGCTGTTAAAACTTGAAGCCTCCTTAAGACGTAGCAGCGATACTATGCTACTGCCTGATTTGACATTTTTCTCGGGTGTGAAATATACTGAAAGACGTACTAAGAGCTCATAAAAACCGAAAAATGCTATTTGTGTTCCTTAATTTTGCGAAAAAGTGCATCACAGAATTATTTGTTGACCCATTACACGAAATAGTAACATGTATCTGAACAAGATACTTCCAAACTGCAAAATCTATCTTCTCCCGACGTATATTCAAATTGAGCTCAATTTTCCCCAGATCACTAACTGGTCAGTATTCAATCTTATCACAAGCTTTTCCGGCGACATGAAAATCTGATCTCGGAGGATTATTTGCAAAATCTCAGATGTTATTAATCATGTACTCCTCAGCAATGTTAAGAGAAATCGGAGCTTTTTGGCAATTGTACAGCATAAAAACTCAGAACATGATTGATTGTCATTTTCGAAAATCCGAGAAAAAGAATCCCTTGAAAAAATCTCTTTTTGAAAGGTAGGCTCAGAAGAAAGCAGTAAAAAAACTGATGAGAAACGTTGGCGTATCAAGACGATATGGAGTTTAGTGGTCAAATTTAAGCCACGTTATTTAACTCCATTTTTATAGAAAATTACTTTAAGAAAAAGCAAAAAAAAATGCAGAGAGAAAAGGAATTGCGAAAAAAATGTAAATAGGGTTCGTAGGGTACACTTAATTTCACGCCCGTATCAATTCCAAGACTGGTTAATGTAACTTATATTATTGGCTTTCGATTTTTAAACATTATTCAAACAAGTTTTTAACAGTTAAATATTTTACGCAAGGATTGCATGCGGAGTATTTGGCAAAGTTTCTTTAACCAGATTGAACCCGCATGATTTAATGAACTCCAAGATTATCTTCGATACAATTAGCCTTATTTCATGTCAATCTGATAAGTTTTTGGTTGGTCAAATATCTATAATCACGTAAGAGGGTATATTTTTTGAAAATTCGGGAGGCGATTTTATTGTGTTGAAATTGTGACTCAAATGTTGTGTGGTTGGGGGGGCGTTCTATTCATATCGAGAATTTAAATTTTGGGACATTCATGATATAGATCAGAATTTGTTAGATATGTAGTTTTGATCACCTATCGAAATATGACGAAAATCAAAACGTTTACCTGAAAGCCGATAAAACTTCCGATTATTTTTTCTCATTCATTTTCTCTCGTTTCGTTTTATTTATTAAGTTTTAAGATAGATTTCATTGTTCAAAAGTGACAAAGTACATATTAAGGGAATTAAAATATTTTCAATGTACTCGTGATTAGACATGAATCTGTACCAGACTCGATTTAGCCAACTAGTTGCACTTTCACTTTATAACGGCCCTAAGCAAGTTTCATTATCAACATATTTTCAAAGCTTAATTCAATAGCTCAAAATAATATTCAGCCAATTTGCTATACAATTGAAATAACCAAAAAAAATTTAAACGAATTTAAAGGCATTTATTGAGGATAAGAAAACATAAAGTTGCGAAAATCACCTCCAGTTAAACACAAAAGTGCAATAATAAGATAAAATTAAACCTCAATTTATATTTGCAATTACTTCATATAAAACTTCAAATGATTTTTTATCGCTTTGTCTAAAAATAATTATATGTTTTTACGAAATTCTTTAGTAAAATGACACTTTAATTTTTGTGGAAAACTTATTTCTCGTGATAATAAAGATTTGCTCTCACCTTCTCTCTCGCCTGCGCATTCTTATGTAATCAGCACGAAAATGCTATTTGATAGATCTATCCTTGATCTTGCGAAAAAATACTCACAAATTATTTTCTACCATACACCGAAATAGTACAGTATCGTAACAAGTGACCTTCCAAGACTGCAAAAACTTCTCCTCCAGACGCCTATATCAAATATCGAGAGCCAAATTTCCACCGCCAGATCACGTAACGCGCGGTACTGCCAAATCTTTCTCTCGAGGTTCTTTTTTGACTCCGCGCACTAAACAATTCTAGAACGCAAATACAACCGGACGATTTTCGCAATTTCAACTTCAAAATTACTTCCCGATGGATATATTTGAAGAAAATAGCTCAATATTTTTATCAATATTCCTCATAGAACAATGGAAAAGTCCCTCAGCACTAGAATCTCGAAATATCGTAATTTTTGTGTAATATTTTCCTAAAAAAATTTCGACAAAAAAGAGTGCTTCCATTTCTTCGAAATCAGGTCAAAAGAGAAGGCTAGAGTTAAACACTCGATGCAGTAAAGTTGGCTGTACTCAAGGTGATATTTAAAGTTTAGTGGCATGTCGACAAAACGCGTTATTTTTCAACTCATACCGTTTAAAGAAAATACCTTGAACAAAAATAAAAATCCGAAAAAAATGCAGAAATTGAGAAAAATTTTTTCTCACTGTTCTTAGTACACTAATTATCCACCCGTATCAATTCAAAGCCAGGTTTAATCTCTAAGGCTCTTCTATTACCAGAGCGCATGATACCCCTTTAATATCACGTTTTGGAAAATAAGTTGAAAATGTCTTTAGCAATTTTTTAACCCCTTTTTTATTACACCAACAGTCCAAAACGATCACGTGACCTTTCAAATAGGTATAAGTTTTCTGTGAAAGTTAACCAAATATGCATCAAATTACGCCGAAATTTTGGCCAATTAAACACCTAAATTGAAGATGTTTGATACAAATAATATTTTCTCCAACAATCACTGTGAATCTATATTCTATTCGAGAAAAGTTTATCTATGAAGATATTCTCAAACCGTATATTTTCATTTATTTCAGTCGCACTGATTTATTCGGACTTGGTGTAATATCNCTTGACGTAAGCCAACTTTCTCATCAGTGTTTCACTGGCTTTCTTTTGAGCCTACTTTCGAAAAAATCGAAGCACTTTTTTTTTCGGAAATTTTTTGGAAAATGACCAAAAAAATCATATTTCGAGTTCTAGCTCGAAATTGCAAAAAAGCGCTCGAGAGACTTTTACAATTGTTCTAAGGAATACTTGATAAAAATTTGAGCCATTTTGCAAATATATCCTCGGAGGAGATAGATTTTGAAGTCTGAAATTGCGAAAAATCGTCGGTTATTTGGCGTTCTAGAATTGTTCAGTCGCCGGATCAAAAAAAGAACTCGAAGAAAATTGGCATACTCCCGTTACGTGATCTGTGAAAATTTGAGCTCGATTTGATATACCGTCTGGGAGGAGATAGTTTTTGCAGTTTGGAAAAGGTCACCTTGTTACGATACTGTACCTATTGGTGTGATGGTCAAAAATAATTTGTGATGTATTTTTTCGCAAGATCAAGGATAGATCTACAAATTAGCATTTTCGGTTTTTCTCATGAACTGTTAGTTTTCTGTATATTTCACCTAGAAAATGTCAAATCAGAGTCGCATACCTCCTTAAGCAATTTTTGAAAAAAAAACAGTTCTATTTTTGCCGACGTTATTTCTTGAATATACGGTCACGTGATCATTTTTGGGCTATGATGTAATGGAAAAATTTCTCAGAAGGTTTAATTTTGTAATTTATAAAATTTTTGCAAAAAATAAGTACTGTAATGTAGTTAAAAATTTCAAAAAAAAAACGCACAAACATCATTTTGTTTCAAAGTTTATCGATAACTTTATAATTGATCTTGTCATTAATGATTAAGCGTCGTAAAATGCGATTAAATGGTGTATGGCGACGCGTGGGCATAAATCGAGTCTACGAGTTAAACTGCGTTTCGCGTTAGCATCTTTCAGGTTTCTAGGAAAAATGAATAGTAAGTTGCAAAAATTCAGAGATTTTAAATCTAGAGTTTTAGAAATTATTTTGTGAGGGCAGAGAAAAGTTTAAAATTTTCGGCCCACTTTTAAAATAGTGCAAAACTTTTATGATCTTTTTATATATCAGGCTTTTATAATAGGCTTAAAAACGTTTTTCGAAATTTTTAGGTCGTATTACGATAAAACAATAAATATCGATATTTTGCATATGCTTATGATGATGAATAATGCTTGTTATCAATTTGGGTATTAAAATTCATCGCCGTAAACGTCATCAGTGTTTCACCAAGGATAATCATTTTTCTGTATTTCGAAAAAATGTGAATTTTTATTTTGTTTTTTATTTCTTGATTTTAAATACAGCAATTGTCGATTTTAGTCGCTTACTAAGGTTTTTTTGAGGTTAAACAGAAAGCCAGGAAAATTCTGTCTCGAATAAAGCAGAAATTTTCTGAGGCAAACTTGGGCAGGTTGAATTTTTTTGGATTATCCGTTATTTCGCCTACGCATTTTTCATCAAAATTGACCAATTTTTTTTCGGTCAAAATTTCGAAAATAATTTTTTTTCAAAATTTTTTCTTGGAAAATTAAGATAATCGTTTTGTTAACTCGATCCTTTCGTTACCAAGAAAAACTGACAAATATACGATTGAAAATGCGTCACAAAGCTCAAAAAGTGGTCTTTTAATACTCAAATTGTGAGCACTAATGTTCTCGAAAAAAATTTTTATCGTCAGAATCGTACTTTTCGAGAAGGTTTCAACCCATGAGCCTAAATAATTTTCTCTGGCATTTTTAATTTTGCAGATAGTGCTCCCGGGTATAAAGTGCTCCTAGGCATAGATCAATTATCGTTGTCAATCAAGTTTCAGTAAAAATGAGATCGGGAGAATAAATGTGACATACTGATTCAGTATTACTGAAGTTCTAAAAAATGATCAAAATTAAACCAACTCATTTGAATCAATTAATTTTGTTCTTATGACAAAACACAACTTGAGTTTTTTCATAATATTTAGGGTGGAGTTACTTATTATGAATGGCGTATTTTTGTGTGACTAATTAGACTCTTTATTAAAGTAGATTAAAGCTAACAGTGAGTTTATTGCGTATTCGAGGAATCGCTTGAGCGATAATAAGGCTGAAATGGATGCTTCAAATATTTTTCTCTGGGCAGCAAAATAAATAAAAGTGTCCTTTAGCAAACAGTCGATTTCTTTCAAAACGCTAGCAGATGAAAAAACTCTATAATCAAAAAAGGTTTATTACTGAACAAATAAGATTAGTCATTCTTTAATTTGTTATGGTCCATAACAAATTATAGAATCACTTATCTGTTTTTCATAACTAATGGATAAAAATTCCTGGATATCGTTAAATCGTCTTTCAATGACAAATTTCCAGCTTATTTTTGGTTCATACTTAATAAAACATTATCAAAATTGGCTACGTTAACCTAAGTGATAAAAAAACGATAAAACATTTCGAAAATTTTTCAAACATTTTAAGTTAACGATCCGAAAAATAATTTCAGATCTATAATTTTTGTAACAAAAGTTATAATGGCCATTTCATATCGCATAACAATATTAAACCCTTAAATTTATAAATTCTATTTACATATGCAAAAATTTTAGGCCTTCGTCATTAAAAAAACAGGAGACTAATCGTATAGGTAGTTATAACAATATATATGCGCTCAAAGTCGAGCCTAAAAATCGGCTTTTCAACCGAAGTTTGAAGCTTTCAAAACTTGATTTGATTAAAAATATTGAAACGTAAACAGAGCAGTTTTCTCGTATAAAACCGATTGTCGCTAGAATCAGATAACTCAGCTCTATCAATAATATCATACCTGGTATAATACAGTGGTTGACCACTTAAGCCCCCTACAACTTTGGCCAAACACTGGGGTTTTAACTGGTCAGGAGTGCTTTAAGTGGTCACATGCAAGATGGGGGGGGGGTTTTAAGTGATCAAAAGCTTTTTGGGTCTGAGAAAAGTTTCTGGGAATGTATTACTCGATAATGTTTTATTCTGGATATCTAGATATTCTAAATAACTTTATTTTTTTAATAAAATTAAACTTAAATCTTGATTTCTTATATCTAAAATGAAAAAAAGTTCGCACTGATGACAAACTGAGACATAATCGGTATGCCTATGATTTAAAACACGAGTAAAAGATTATAATAAATGACCAAAAGTGTTTTATTTCTTAACACAGATATAACATTTGATTTGATACTTTTGTTATATTTTTGATAATAATTCAGTAAAAATCGTGTTTTTTATAGGATAAATACCACTAGCGGGTTGTGTAAACAGATGGTCATTCAAAACTATGAATTATTAGAAAAATGGATGAAAACAAAAAAGTGCGGGGTCAAACGATATCAACAAACGGTTTTTTCCTACATGTACTAGTGTGTGCCAGCCAAGTAAATTTTTTGCGACCAAAACTTTTTATTTTTCTCTGTTTCAACCAATTGACCAGTAATCAAACTTTCAAATAACCGGTTTTTCTGAGGCAAATGCAGAGAGTTTCCGAATTTTTTCTTATAACTAAATAAATTTGAAATGATGAATCATGGTAATTGATTTTTATAAAAGTGCAAAGATCATCATTGATGATCTTTGCACTTTTATAAAAATCAATTACCACCTATCAACCAATAATTGTCAGAAATACATACATGTCGAAAGATTATTTGCGAGGCATTGTTTGCCCCGGAAGTTTTGCGAGGCAAAACAATTAGAGTAGACAAAAAATTTCGGAAAATTTGTTATCCCCGGAAATTTACGACAATAAGCTGTTTTTTAAAAATTTCCGGAGCAAATATAATGTGTTTGTTTTAGCCCCGCAAATTGCACTAATAAGTGGGTTTTTGGGCGATTTTTCGAGGCAAACATTTTTGTTTTTACCTTTCATTGGAAAATGAGCCAATTTATGAATTAAACAATGTACAGAGGGGGGGGCAATAGCTCCGGCCCAATATTTCCGAATGTACTGATATTGCCGAATTTAACCCACGCAAAATCACCATTTCTAGCTAAAATAATTCCTGTTCCCATATTGCCGAAAGTGCCCAATATCGCCAAATGTGCCAATACTGCCGAAAGTGAGAAATTGTCCAAAATTCAGAATGAAGGGGATTGTGGGTGCTTCCAGCAATGTGCTGGGGAAAAATAAGCCGTTTTTAAAACTCAAATATCTTTTGTGAGAATTGAGTGAACGTTTATTTTTCCAATTGTATATGATAAACTACAATTTGTAGTCCGTAACGTTGAGAAGTCAAAAATTGATTCATTTGTAGAAAATATTATCACATCAATCTTTAAATGCATAAATCTTATTGCTGGTATATCTTTTCAATGAAGTATACCATCATATCCACGTATTCAAAAATCACATAATGCCGATATTATTGGTCAGAAACAAATCCTCTACAATCGCATCCAAAAATATTTTATAAAATCATCTTAATTCGCCGAAAAGTATTTTTGAAAATTTCTTGCTATAGTTAAATATAGGCAAAATGTACATTATTTTACAAAAAAAAGTATAACTAACGGTACATGCGATTTCTTTTCTCTTTTACATAAATCATTCTCGATTATCTTATTAAACTTTTTGACTAAAAAAATTTTAATAATTTTTTCCATATTTCTCGCATTCACTATTATATGCTGATTCAATGCGCGCCATTATTACATGGATTAGGCTAAAAATTGAAATAAAAATTGTAACAATTATAATATTGAATTACTTTCATTGAGTGTAATTTTTGCTGTGATTATTATTTTTTGTTAATTGAGACTATCCAATGTGTGGAATTGTAAATAAATAAATATTTTTGCAAGCAAATCGTGATTCTAGAACTAGTATTCGATAGGAAAAAACTGTTTGTTTGCTTGCAATCAATTTCTCATGTGCTGGATGGTCGGACAAGAACACAAATCGAATTTGAGACGTGGTATGAAATCACCGTGGTTGAAAATAACTACTGCACCCACAATCCCCTTAAGTGCTCATATTGCCGAAAATATTTTTTGCTTATTTTCAAGTGTCTTCGAAAGTACAAGCCAGTAAAAAGCTCAAATTGTGGGTCACTTTTTATTATAATTATTCAGCAAAATTAGAATTAATAATCGGCACACAACTTTTCATCCAGTAGAGCTCTGTTGATAATTTCTTATCCTATGTTCTTTCTATAATGACTCATCGAGTGAGCCTCAGGTGGCCGCATTGTGCAGTTAGCAGCATGGTGCAGTTGGCAGTATGGTGCAGTTGGCAGTATGGTTTAGTTGGCCGCAATGGTGTAGTTGGCAGCCAAGTGCAGCTGGCCGCAATGGTGTAGTTGGCAGCTAAGTGCAGTTGGCCTCAAAGTGCAGTTGGCAGCATGAAGCAGTTGGCAGCATGGTGCAGTTTGTAGCATGATACAGTTAGCAGCATGGTGCGGTTGACCGCATATAATTGTCTTCAAATTTTAATAAAGGATATCAGGGGGTCAAATTACAAAAAAATGATAATTATTGGTCATATTAACATTTATAATATTTTATACAATCATTTGCAACAATTTTATATGTCTGTGATAATTTTGCGACTTCTGCAATTGCCATCCCAATAAGTATAAGTATTGTTGGAAAACATTGAAACCCACTTTTCGACCAGAAAGACTCAAAATATCAAAAAGCTGTCAGAAGTGTTTTTGATCAGTGAAACTCAAGCTTTAATTTGGTGGTACTTTCGACTTAATACGGCGACTTTCATTTTGCAAGATTTCACTTCCGGTTTACTAAAATGCGATTTTCTAGAATTCAACAAAACATTTTAACATTCTGCACCATCATAATAACAAAAACATATTTCTCCATCTTTTCCCCAAATTTATACTGCATTCTGAAATGTAACCTAGGAGGAGATAGATTTGGAATATCGAAAATCTTGAAATAAGGCGGTTTTTCGCAGGTCTAGAAAAAACTAGTTGGTAATTTAAAAAATCCCATAATCATATTACAACCATAAGTGTTTCCATGGTTCATACCAAGTTTGAGTGAAATCATATGCGAGCTCTAGGAGAAGATAGATTTTGACATTTTGATTGGGTGTTCTAGAATTCGCTGCATGGTGGTCACCAAGATCGGCGAAAAATTATTCTGATTATTTTTTTTTGTAAATTAAGGATAGATCTACCAAATGGCTATTCTCAAAAGTTCCGAAGCAGTTTAGTATTCTGGTAAAGTGGAGTACAAAAGTACCATTTTGCGACCGCTACCCCCTTAAGTCTAGAATCATTTCCGACGAATAATAAAAATTTCACGTCTGAAAAGTTTTGCCCCGGAAAAATAAACAATAACCAGTTTATTCTTAGTTTTTCCGAGAATAAAAACAACAAAAATATGCCCCGCAAAAAGTTGCGAAAAGTACAATTTTCATCAAAATTGCGGGACAAAAAAAACAACAAATGAAAATTCGTCGGAGATTCTAGCAAAAACAAAAATTGCATTTTGAGAAAATTTTATCAGATAATTTCTATTATAAAAAGACATTTTATTTGTCAACGTTTCGGTACTTTTTATCATTATCAAGATTTAACTTATTCAAGATAATTATAAGGTCAAAACAAAAATTTTAATAAGAACCCTGATTTTGGAAACCATTATTTGTGTGGTTTAAATTTTTCTTCAAAATTAGCCTTCTTATTTTGCTGGTTCGCCTACACAATGATCGCACGCTTGTAATGGCAACCCAGATTACTGTTGTATATTGAAAAGTGTTTTGGTAGTGTCAAATCAAAAATTATTTTCAAAATTTCAATCAAAAATATCAAGTTTTATTTGAGAAAAATTAATTTAATTATGTCAATAGCTGTTGAAGATTAAAATAAAAATTGATTTATAATTATAAATTTTTTTAGGGGGGTTTTAGTGGTCACCGGAAAAATCGAATATGCCCATAAAAGGCGGTTTTTAGTGGTCAGGGGGGCTTTAAGTGTTCAACCACTGTATCTTACTTCCACTGCATGTATAATATCTATTATAAATTTATAACGTCATATATTCACAATTACAAAAGATATCTATTACGGCACTTGATTAGGCTTTTATGCCTCTTTTTTAGCCAAAATTTTAATATAATTTGGCTTTTGGAAACAAATCATCCAATTGAGTTTTTAGATAGCTCAAACTGAGCACAAATATCTAGTGAATAATAAAATTTAAAAAAATTGATCCGAATCGGAGCATTTTTAGATTTTTTTCTGAGATTACTGAAATTGTTAAATTATAAGTTTTTGTTTAAAAGTTGGAAACATTGGTCTGACTCGGACCATTCTTTTGTTAATTTATTTTTCTCTTTATATTTGTGCTCAATTTGAGCTATCTAAGAACGCAATCGGATTAGTCGGTTCCAAAAGATGAATTTAATAAAAATGTTGGCTGAAAAGCCCCAGCAAGTACCGTAATATGTATATGAAAGAAATGCCATTTCCTAGGGATGACCAATTATTTTCCTACCTCGTTATTTCATTTGTTTGATTGCTTGAGACATCAGATTATCTCAGTAAGAATGTCCGGAATTTTTCAACTGGAAGCATATGGGATTTCTTCAGGCATTTTATTTTTATTTACAGCTCAAAGAAACTAAACCACGTCGTCCAGAAGCAAAGAATCTTCAAATTTTAAAGAAATACTAAATATTCTTTTCGGCGGGCTTCCATTTTTCCTGCAACAGGTGCG
The DNA here is from genome assembly GCA_004367855.1 of Oikopleura vanhoeffeni. Classification (NCBI taxonomy): domain Eukaryota; kingdom Metazoa; phylum Chordata; class Appendicularia; order Copelata; family Oikopleuridae; genus Oikopleura; species Oikopleura vanhoeffeni. The sequence goes on along the minus strand of SCLH01001902.1, from coordinate 38,181 downwards.
TTATCAAATTGAGGCGACAGCGAAGTTGAATTACTGATAGGCTATCACTCACAAGATGAAATATAGTGATAAATTTTTTATACAATACAGAAAATGTTTTTTGGTCGTTCGTATTTTTCGTTTCATTCAAGGCAATGCATGGATATGTAGGAGACATACTTCGATGGTTTCCGATGGCGTTCGGCCAATGTAGGGTGTTTTTTGCGATGTTTCCAGAAAACAAAAATATATAAAACCTTGTCGATACCTAGACAGATTTTGTACGAGCTTTATCTGGCAACGCAAACCTCACACGCTGAATATTGTTTCCCATGAGTATTTAAGGGAGTATATCTGTCTGATTAAATAAAGGCCTTAGAGGCATTAAAAATGCTCCAAATTGATAAGGGGTGATAATTAAGTGTACTAAGAACCCAATCATCAAAAATTTTTTTTCGAAATTTTCGCATTTTTTCGATTTTTTTCTAAGTATTTTTTAAAAGATGAAGTTAAAAAATAACGTTTGCTCGAATTTGACCACTAAAACTTCAAAATATCGACTTGACGTAAGCCAACTTTCTCATCAGTGTTTNTGAGTATTAAAGACGAATTTGAAATTATTCATAACAGCTTTTTTTAATTTTTTAGTTTATTTTTTCGATGGGACAATGCTGTCAAATATTCAACAAATATAATATTTGACTATTTTAATCCGTGATTTAAAAGTTTAAAAAAACGGTTGTTGATCTCAAATATTAAATCTAAAGTTTCAAAAACGAGATGATAACTCGATCATTTTTAAATTTCACAATTCAATTTAAACTTACACGTGACCGATAATCGAATCTCCCTATTTTTTGTTTCGAACTTCTTTCAGTTTTAATGCTGACTCGGAAATTATGACGCCAATAAGATTATCATTTTGAGTGATAAACACGACTTCCAAATGCGCAACTGGAACGAAATTTGTACCGAATATTTAAACTATAATCGCATTTTTTCTTTCTTAAATATTTGACGAAAAGTTAAACCTAAAGTTGAAGTTTTGCAGGAAAAACTGACTCGGCTCGTTATACAAACGATTATTTGTCATGGTGAATTTATTTATAGGCTAAATCGCCCAGATTAAAACTCAAAATTGACAAATCCTCTTTTTAAAATTTTATTTCTTATATCAAAAGATATTTTCTTATGTAAATAATTATCAGTATTTACGTAAAGTATGATGCCATATCCGAAAATATCAATCTTGACATGAGGAGTGAGTTCACATCGAGCTTCCGAAAACTCGATTTTAGACGTTTTTTCGGACCGAAGTTTCTAAATCGCTTAACCCTTGGAGGCTCCAAGCTGATTAATAGGCTCAAAAAATGTACGACCTACAAAAATTGATCGATAGAAAGACCCTACAAACGTTCAATTAAAATTCAAGAGTTCGCCGACAAAATCTAAAAATATTAATTGACGATTTAAAATAAGAAATTTCAAGAATCAAAAATTGGTATCGATGTTTTTAAGCTATCTTTTAGATATTTTTTTTGGTCATTTTAAAACGAAGGATTTTGTTTGGTTTTGAGATTTTTTAAAAAAAAACATGGGAAAATACCACTTTTGGTTTCCACTCAGGAAATAAACTCCCCTATGGCCCCACCTTGCGTTCTCTTATGACCCCTAGTTCATGATACTGTCTCCAGAAAACCAATAATTGCGCATTTTTTGTACATGTAAATTATTGAAATATCACTTCCGGTACCGGAAGCTATACTTAACCGGTTAATTTTCACCAGCCGGTACATTCGATAACGTTCCAATTGAAAACGTACTTGGAGAAAACCCTTCGCTGTTGAATCAGCTTATTTTATTTGTGATACCGCTTTTTAAACTCCCGTGACTACCAGAAGACTTAAAGGTCACTTTTCACACCTTCAAAAAGATAGCTTAAATACATCGATACCCATTTTTGATTTTTGAAATGTCTTATTTCAAATCGTCATCGGAACAACCTATCATAAACTGTTCGAAAGTTATTTTATTTTTCCGCCGATTTCTCTAAAAATTTATCTAAATCGCCGACTTTCAAAAACTGACTAATTAAACAAAAATTTGAGAAAGTCAGTTTAAAGGAAACTCTTCTGATTGTTTGAAAATACCGACAAAATTTGATTTTGTTTTTTTGAAGTGGATTATCGATATCTCCTTTGTTGATAAATTAATCGCTCTGATTTCAAATGCTTGGGAATTTCGACAAAATACCATAAATAAGGTGAATACGGTTAAAAACGGATTTTCTGCAATAGATTCAGGTTTCAAACTGTTTTCTTGACCGATTGCAATAAAGAAATATTTTAAAATACGATCACGACATGATATTATTACATCTTAAAAAATAAATAAGTTTTCTTATACGTTATGCTTCCAATTTATTAAATACAAATTTAGGACATTTTTAAATAACCTTTTAATTGAAGAATATTTTTTAAATCTAAAAAAAATTTGAACCTGAAGATAAATAATGCGAATAAATATTCAATTTTTTGTAATTTTTTTGTTTGTAATTTGTATTTTATTTATGCCTACCACGAAAAATTGAGCAGTAAAAATTATTTGAAAATTAAGAAAGTTATCTAGTCATGCAAATAACCCAGTTATTAGTATTTTATTACTTTTCATATTCATTACGTATTATGGCATAAAATACCAATTTGAATAATAATAACAGTATCGCGTAAACCACAAGAGTAGTAGTTTATGAAATAAACTCTATACTGTAAGAGACTCAACGCAAGTTAACGCTTCTGTTACAACATTTTTTCAAAAAAAGTTGAGTTATTTGCACTTGCAAGTTAATCGAAATTTTCTCAACATTGAGTGGATATAAGTATCAGAAAAATGCTTTTAGAACCACCTAGTTATCGAGGCAAAATAACTCCTGGGCGATTAAATCGCCGCAATTAATTAATTTTGTTTTGTAAAGAATATGATTTTGGTTTAGAATTAATAATAATTATATGATAAAAAGAAGATTATTAATGGTTTCAAGGTGTCTATTCTGGTATCAAAATAACTTTAAACAGATTATGAATCAAAATTTATAAAAATAGGCAGATAGTTCTTTGTACGTCCATCTTCGTCTTTGCGATTTGTAAATTATAGTTCATGATTCCTTAGGAATTTAAGACCTGCCTTCACACCTTAAAACCATTCACAATCTGCTTCATGTCATAAAATTCTTTGAAACTATAAACCATTTTTGTTCACAAATTGAAGAAAATTTAACTGCGACGATTTAATCACTCAGGAGTTATTTTCTCTGGATAACAAAGAGGTTTTGAAAGCATTTAAAAGTATCCGATAATGCCTGACCCTTAAAAGTGGCCATGTGGAATCATATTCGATTAACAAAAACGTTTCCAAGACTATGAATAATATGAATGCCACCTGGACTACCACACTGTTGTTTTCATTGTCGGAATCCAAAATTATTATCGTGCTTCCATCTTGTGGGTGAATCCGAACGAACAGACCTGAGAAGAATAATATAACAGTGACTTGTTCTGTAAAGATTGTTGCACATCATGCACATTTCAAAAATATCTCCGAGTATTCAATTAAGATTACCGCGGAAAACCGGTCGGAACGAGAACTAATTACTGTTTTCGAGCCTCATTCCTATTTTGCGTCTTGTGAAGAATCATGTCAATAAATGCAACTAAAATTTAGTAACTAAATACGAAACCCAATTGGAGTTAATAAATCACGCAATTCCTGCATCTCTAACATTTGGTACCAGGAGAAAAAGGAAGCTCCTTTAGGATATTGTATTGAAAAAAGAAATTTATTTTCATTTTTTAAACAAAAGAGAGAGAAAAAAATTAAATTTGAAAAAAAAAGAGAAAAAAAATTTTTTTTTTGCCAAAAATTTATTCATTTTTTAATCATTTTTTTATTCATTTTTGAATTCATTCTTTCATATTTCGGCTTGAAGGGGGGGATGCTAATCACGTAAAGGCTACGCTCAAATTTTTATTCGGAAATTTTCCAAAAAATTTCTTATTAAAAGCAACTTTAAAAAAAAAATTTTTTCAAAAAGTGAAAATTCGAAAAAAATGGCCAAATTTTTCTCAGAAATGTGTTTTGCCACCGGCAGCCCATCGAAGTTCGAACGATTCGATTCGACAAATTAATGTCTCGAACATTTAAACTCATAAGTTAACGGGTAAGAGAACAATTCTGTTTTCGAGCCTCATTCCTATTTTGCGTCTTGCGAAGAATCATGTCAATAAATACAACTTAATACAAAACCCATTTGTAGTTTATAAATCACGCAATTCCTGCATGTCTAACAGAATTATAAAAAATTTGGGACTGCAAATGTAAAATATTTCAAAAAGTTCCACCGAAAATTAACAAAAACTTCATATGATTTCTTAACTTCCGGAGTGGCCGACAATCTCTGGACCCGTAGTGTCTTTGCGCCATCGATGGCGCAGCGCTTGAATTGAGCATTATAACCGAACATTCATTATCAACATATATTTCTTCAATGATAATCATATTATTCAAAGAATTCTCTACAGTCCTATAAAAACAATTTGTTAAAAAAGTTTATAAACAGTTATCAAATGTGAATAAGAAAATTAAAAATTCTCTCATTTTTGCCGATTCTCAGAAACAAGTGCATAAATAACACGAATTTAGGGTTAATTTGACATTTTCATATTTCAAATATTAAACCGCCACCAATTTGGGTATTGCATCTGCAAAAAAANACATTCCAGGGTCAACTTCAAACATTTACAAGACGTTTTTCTCATAACGGTACAGTCCAAATAAAATCACGTGACTAAATAATTCAAAAATAAGGTCCAAAATATGTCATATATTTATCCTCATTTCTTGAAAAATAAGATCACGTGACTTTTTGGAAGATACCATTATGTTCAAAACTCTGAAATTAGGTGTTTATTACCCCACAAAAATTTTCGGCTAAATCTGACTACTATTTATGTACTTGACCCAAACCTTATTTCTTAATTTAAAGGTCACGTGATCGTTTTTGGTCTTTGGTGTAATGAAGAAAAAGTCTTTAAAACTTCTAAAAACCACTTTATTTCTTTCAAAAGTTGATTTAACCTCCTCACACCCAGAAACGAGAACTTCGCCTTCGACTATTTGAAATATGACGTTTGTGCGTTTTTTTTTGGAAAATTTTTACTGTATACAGTACTTATTTTTTGGCAAAAAAAATATTAAAATGCATCAAAAAAAACCTTTGAGCGAACCAAAAAAAAAATTCTAAGACTTTTTCCTTATTACACCATAGCCAAAGTGATCACGTGACGCTATATTTCAAAGAATTAACCGTTGGCCAAAATAGTACTAGTTATTATTTTCAAAAATTACTTTAAATCAATTTAGAAACCCGACATGAAGGTGTCTTAAAAGTTTCTTAAAGAATATACTTAAATATTCTTACACTATTGAAAAGCCACCAAAGAACACAAAAACGATGCACGGACCTTTAATATAGGAAATAAAGGGTTTTTGATGAAAGTAAACAAATAGTGATCAAATACGCCGAAAAAATTTGGGCCAATAAACACATAATTTAAGAGATTCTTAAACATAATTAAATTTTCCAAACACGTTCACGTGATTCTTATTTTCGAGAAATAAGATTTATACTATGACATATGTCAAACCCCGTTATGTTTTGAATTATTCCGTCACGTATTTTATTCGGACTTTGATGTATGAGAAAATGTCTTAAAAACGTTTCCAAAATTGACCCTGGAATTTTTGACGTAATTTGAGTACTTTTTCAAAATTACTGGTAATATCCTTTCTGTTCAAATTACTCAAATCAACGTGAAAGACCCCTAAAAGATACGTCATCAAATTTCAAAGACTTTTATTGCATTTTTTAATGGCCTCAGGCTTAATAGAGCATTGTAGAATTCCAAACTTCGGAAAGCTGATTACATATAAATTTATTATTAATTACTGGTACGCGAAAGAAAGAGAGAGATGTGATAAATTATTTCATTGCGCGAGATATCCATTATTATAGTAAATTATTTTACATGAGAATGGTGAGAAAAATTCCATTTGTTTGCAGATGAATACCCAATTGGGTGGAGGTTAATATTGAAATATGAAAATGTCAAATTAACGCCTAAATTCGTGGTATTATGCCACTGTTTCTGAGAATCGGCAAAAATGAGAGAATTTTTAATTTTCTTATTCACATTTGATAACTGTTTATAAACTTTTTTTAAAAATTGTATTTATAGGACTGTAGATGAATCTTTGAATTTAATAGATTATCATTGAAAAAATATATGTTGATATGAATGTTCTGGTTATAATGGCTCAATTCAGCGCTGCGCCATCGATGGCGGCAAGAGACTACGGGTCCAGAGATTGTCGCACTCGGAAGTAAGAATCATATGAGTTTTTGTTAATTCGTGGAACTTTTTGAAATATTTTACATTTGCAGTCCCAAATTTTTTATATTCTGTTAGACATGCAGGAATTGCGTGATTGTATAACTACAATGGGTTTTGTATTAAGTTGCTATTTATTGACATGTTCTTCGCAAGGACGGCAAAATGGATGAGGCTCGAAAACAGAATTGTTCTCTTACCCGTTAACTTATGAGGTTTAAATGTTCGAGACATTAAATTGTCGAATCGAAATCGTTTTTCGAAACTTGATGGGCTGCGGTGGCAAAACAACATTTCTGAGAAAAATTGCCATTTTTCTCGAATTTCCATTTTTGAACAAATTTTTTTAAAGTTGCTTTTAATAAGAAATTTTGCGAAAATTTCGAAAAAAATTTGAGCGTAGCCTTTACGTGATTAGGCATCCCCCTCCTTCAAGCCGAAATATGAAAGAATACTTCAAAATGAATAAAAAAATGATTAAAAAATGAATTAAATTTTGGCAAAAAAAAAATATTTTGTTCTCTTTTTTTTTCAATTTAATTTTTTCTCTCTCTTTTGTATTAAAAATGAAAATAAATTTCTTTTTCAAATACAATATCCTAAAAGGAGCTTCCTTTTCTCTCGTGTACCAAATGTTAGAGATGCAGGAATTGCGTGATTTATTAACTCCAATTGGAGTTCGATGTTATTACTAAATTTTAGTTGCATTATTGACATGATTCTTCACAAGACGCAAAAATAGGGCAATGAGGCTCGAAAACAGAAATTGTTCTCTTACCCCGGTTTTTCGCGTAATCTAATAATCGCAAGATATTTGATGAAAATGTGCTATGTCGCACAATCTTACAGACAATCCTGGTTATATTATAGCTTCAGCTGTTCGTTCGGTATCACCCATCATGAGTGTGGAGCGACGAATAATATATTTGGACTCGCCGACAATGAAACAACAGTGTGGTAGTCCAGGGGGCATTCATATTATCATAGCCTGGAAACGTTTTTTTATCGGAATATGATCCACATGGCCCCTTAAGGGGTCAGGCATCTATTTCGCGATACTTTTTAAATGCTTTCAGATACCTCTTTGAATCCAGAGAACATAACTCCTGAGTGATTAAATTGCGTCGCAGTTAAATTTCTCCATTTGTGAACAAAATGGTTTTATAGTTTCAAAGAATTTATGACTGAAGCAGATTTGTGTGATATGGTTTTTAAGGTGTGAAGGCAGGTCAAATTCCTAAGGAATCATGAACCTATAATTTTACAAATTCGCAAAGACGAAGATGGACGTACAAAAAGAAACTATCTGCCATTTTATAATTTGATTCATAATCTGTTTTAAAGTTATTTTGATACAGAAATAGACACCTTTGAACCATAATATCTTCTTTTTTCATATAATTATATTAATTCTAAACCAAAATCATTATCTTTACAAAACAAAAATTTAATAATTGCGGCGATTTTAATTCGCCCAGGGAGTTATTGGCCTCGATAACTAGGGGTTCTAATAAGCATTTTTCTGATTACTTATGTCCACCAATGTAGAAATTTCGTAACTTTGCAAGTGCAAAAACTCAACTTTTTTTGAAAATGTATGAACAGAAGCGTTAATTTGCGTTGAGTCGTCTTACAGTATAGAGTATATTCTAAACACTACTCTTGTGGTTTACTTCAGATACTGTTATTAATTATTCAAATTGATTATTTATATGCCAAATATCGTTATGAATATAAAATAGTAAATAATACTAATAAGGGGTTTTTGGCATGACTTAGATAACTTTCTTAATTTTCAAATATTAACTGCTCAATTTTTCGTGGTAGGCAAAATAAATACAAATTACAACAAAAAAATTACAAAAATGAATATTTATTCGCATTATTTATCTTCGGTTCAAATTTTTTTTTAGATTTAAAAAATATCTTCAATTAAAGGTTATAAAAATGTCCTTAATTTTGATTTAATAAATTGGAGCATCAACGTATAAGAAAACTTTTATTTATTTTTAAGATGTAATATATATGTTCGTGATCCGATTTTAAAATATTCTTTATGTTGCAATGGCAGAATAACAGTTTGAAACTGACTATTGCATGAAAATCCGTTTTTAACCGTATTCACCTGTATTTGGTATTTTTGTCGAAATTTTCCCAAGCATTTGGATAATCAGAGCGATTAATTTATACAACAAAGGAGATATCGATATCCACTTCAAAAAACAAAATTCAATATTTGTCGGTATTATTAAACAATTCAGAAGGAGTTTCCTAAACTACTTCTCAAATTTCCCTGTTAATTAGCTCAGTTTTTTGAAGTCGGCGAATTTAGATAAATAGAGAAATTCGGCGGAAAATAAATAACTCGAACATGTTTATGATAGGTGTCCGATGACGATTTTGAAAGTAAGACATCAAAAAATCAAAAATGGGGTATCGAGTATAGCTACTTTTGGAAGGTGTGAAAATGACTAAGTCTTCTGGTAGTTCACGGGAGTTTAAAAGCACGGCGGGGTATCACAAAAAATAAGCTGGATTCAACAGTCGAAGGGTTTCTCAAAGAACGTTTCAATGTGGGAACGTTATCGAAGTACCGGCTGGATTGAAATTAAACGGTTGTATATGCTTCCGGTACCGAAGTGATAATTTCAACTATTTACTGTACAAAAATGCGCAATTATTGGTTTTCTGGAGACAGTATCGATGACTAGGGGTCATAAGAGAAACCGCAAGGTGGCCATAGGGGAGTTATTCCTGAGTGAAACCAAAAGTGGTGCCCATGTTTTTTTTAAAAATCCAAAAACCAAACAAAATCCTTCGTTTTAAAATGACAAAAAAATATCTAAAAGATAAGCTTAAAAACATCCATACCAATTTTTGATTCTGATAATTTTTATTTTAAACGCCAATTCAATGATTTAGATGTTTGTCGGCGAACGTCTGGAATTTTAATCAAACGTTTGTAGTGTCCTTCTATCGTACTCATTGTAGGTCGTACATGCGGGGGAGGCTAGGACAGCGGCCTCCTAAGTTGTTTGTATATAATGTCGGCGATTATAGAAAACATGAGCTAGGTCCGGAAAGAAAAAAAAAACGTCTAAAATCAGAGTTTCGGGAAGTCGCTGATGTGAAACTCCTACTCCGTCCTGCAAGATTTGATATTTTTCGAGAGGATAAGCATCATACTTATCGTAGAATACTGATATAAGTATATTCTACTAACGCAAAATATCATTATTGATAATAAGAATATAAAATTTGTTTAAAAAGAGGATTTTTCAATTTTGGTATCTGGTGCGCCATAGTCCTATAAGAAGACACATGGACAAATCGTTGGAACAGCCGACATTCCTCCGCGATACTCAACTATGTTAACTTTTCAGTCAAATATTTTTAAGAAAGAAAAATATGCGATTATTAGTGTTAAAATATTCGGTACCAAAACTTTCGTTCCAGGCGCATTTGGAAGTCGGTTTTATTCACTCAAAATGATAATCTTATTGCGTCATAATTCTGAGTCAGCCTTGAAACTTGAAAGAAGTTCGCGAAACGAAAGAAAATAGGGAGATTTCGATATTATCGCGTCACATGTTAGTTTAAATTGAATTTGTAAAATTTAAAAATGATCGAGTTATCATCTCGTTTTTTTGAACCTTAGATTTGATATTTGAAGCATCAACAACCGGTTTTTTTTAGCTTCTTAAATTCACGGTATTAAAATACGTCAAAATTTATATTTGTTGGATATTTTAACAGCATTTCTCATCCGAAAAAAAATGAACTAAAAAATTAAAAAAGCTGTTAGAATTAATGTGCAACATTCGTCTTAAGGGGGTATACTGGCAGATTCGCGACGGTATTCACGATGATATATCTAAAAAACTAAAGCTATGAGCAAAAACCGAAAACTGACTAATTTGTAGATCTATCCTTAAGTACAGCGAAAACACCATAAATTATTGATCATTACACCAATAGTACAGATCGTAACAACGGTGACATTTTCCAAACACCTGCAAAACTATCTCGCATCTAGACAGGTATATCAAATCGACCTCAGAATTCTTCACAATCACGTAACGGTGTTTAGCCAACTTTTAAGTCAAGCTTTTTAATCGATCCGTGCGACTGAACAATTCTAGAACGCCAAATTAACCGACGATTTTTTCACAATTGTCAGACCTCAAAATCTTATCTCCTCTGAAGATATATTATTGCAAATTGGCCTTCAAATTTTTACCAAGTATTCTGCCATGAAACATTTTGTAGAGATTAAGACAGTTTTTTTTCGCAATTCCATCTTAAACTCGAAAATGATTTGTTTTGGTCTATTTTTCGGAAAAAAATTTCCGAAAAAATAAATAGTGTCCAAAAGAAAGTCAGAAACCACTGATGAGAAAGTTGGCTTCACGTAAAGTCGAATCTGAAGTTTTAGTGGTCAAATTCGAGCAAAACTATTATTTTACTTCATCTTTTAAAAATACTTAGAAAACAAATCGAAAAAAGTGTCGAAAATTCAAAAGAAATTATGATTGGCTTAGTACACTTAATTATCACCCCTTATCAACTGTTGGAGCATTTTAATGCTCTAAGGCCTTTATTTAATCATGACGATATACTCCCTTAAATACTTCTATGGGAAACAAATATATCAGCGTGTGAGGTTTGCAGATTGCCAGATAAAGCTTCGTACAAAATTCTGTCTAGGTATCGACAAGTTTATATATTTTGTTTTCTGGAAACAATCGCAAAAAAACCCCTACATTGGCCAAACGCCATCGAAACCAATCGAAGTAGTTCTCCTACATATCCATGCATTGCCTTAATGAACGAAAAATACGAACGACAAAAAACATTTTCTGTATCGTAATAAAAAAATTATCACTATAATTTCATCTTGGAGTGATAGCCTAACAAGTAATTCAACTTCGCTGTCGGCCATCAATTTGATGTAACGCACCTGGCAGGAAAATGGAAAAAGCGCCGCCGAAAAGAATATTTAGTATTTTCTTAAAATTTGAGATTCTTTGGTCGACGACGCTGGTTTAGTTTCTTGAGCCTTGTAAATAAAAATAAAATGCTGAATGAAATCCTATATGCTTCCAGTTGAATAAATTCCGGGACATTTCTTACTGAGATAAGTCTGATGTCGCTCACAGCGAATCAAACAAATGTTGAATAACGGAGGTAGAAAAAAGTTGGTCAATCCCAGAAATGGCATTCTTCATATAATATACGGTACTTGCTGGGGCTTTTCAGCCAACATTTTATTAAATTACATCATTTGGGAAACGACTAATCCGATTTGCGTTCTTAGAAGCTCAAATTGAGCACAAATATAAAGAGAAAATAAATTAACAAAAGAAGGTCGAGTCAGACCCAAGTTTTCCAACTTTTAAACAAAAACATTAATTAACTATTCAGAATCTTCAGAAAAAAATCTAAAAATGCTTCCCGATGTGTATCAATTCTTTTAAATTTTATATTCACTTAGATAGTTTGTTTGTCTCATTGAGGCTATCTAAAAACTCAATTGGATTGATTTGTTTTCCAAAAGCCAAATATATTAAAATTTTGGCTAAAAAAGAGCATTAAAGCTAATCAAGTGCCGAATAGATATGCTTTTGTAATTGTGAATATATTGACGTTTATAATATATAGATTTATACATGCAGTGGGAAGTAAGATTACATGTGGCTATAACACTTAAAGCCCCCTGCTGCACCACTAAAAACCGCCTTGTTAGTGGGCATATTCGATTTTTCCGGTGACCACTAATAAACCCCCCGAAAAAAAATATAATTATAATCAATTTTTAGTTTATCTTCAACAGATATTGAACATAATAAATTAATGTTCTCAAATAAAACATTGATATTTTGATTGAAATTTTGAAAATAATTGATTGACACTACCAAACACTTTTCAATAACACAGTAACTCTGGGTTGCCATACACAAGGATCGTTTGCGATCATTGTTGTAGGCGAACCAGGCAAAATCAAGAAGACTTAATTGAAGAAAAATTTAAACCACACAAATAATGTTCCGAAGAAGTCGAGGGTTCTTATTAAAATTTTTCGATTTTGACCTTATAATGTATCTTGTAATATATGTATAAATTCTTTTGCATAATGATAAAAAGTTACCGAAACGTTGACAAATAAAATGTCTTTTATGACAGAAATATCTGATAAAATTTTCTCAATAATGCAATTTTGTTTTGCTAGAATCAGCCGACCGAATTTTCATTTGTTGTTTTTTTTTGTCCCGCAATTTGCATGAAAATTGTACTTTCGCCAACTTTTGCGGGGCATATATTTTGTTGTTTTTTATTCTCGGAAAAACTAAGAAAAACTGGTATTGTTTATTTTTCCGGGGCAAAAATCTTTCAGACGTTGAAATTTTTATTTTTCGTCCCGGAAATGATTCTAGACTTAAGGTAAGGTACGGTCGCAAAAGGTAACCGGTGTCGCTCTCTGCGCCAACATGTCGTCACCAGAACTAAACGCTTCGAAGCTTTGAGATAGGTCATTGGTTAGATCTATCCTTAATTACAAAAATACTATAAATAATCAAATAATGTTGCCGAACTGGTGACCACCATCAGGAATTCTAAAACACCCAATCGAAATTCAAACACTTCCTCTAGAGCTCGCATAGATTTCACTCAACTTGGATGAACCAGAAACACTTATGGTTGTATATGATTGATTTTTTAATTTCCACTAGTTTTTCTAGAACTGCGAAAAACCCCTATTTCAGTTTCGTTTAATTATCTCCTCCTAAGTTACATTTCAGAATGCAGTATAAGAATTGGGAAAGATGGAGAAATATGTTTTTAATGATAGGTTGCAGAGATGTTAAATGTTTTGTGAATTTCAGAAAATCCGCATTTAGTAAACCGGAAAGTGAAAATCTGGCAAAATGAAATCGCCGTATTAAGTCGAAAGTCACCCACAAATTAAAGGCTTTAGTTTCACTGATCAAAAAACACTTCTGACAGCTTATGATATTGAGGTCGTTTCTGTCGAAAAGGGGTTTCAATGTTTTTCCAACAATACTTATACTGATTGGAGGCCAATGCAGAAGTCGAAATTATCACAGACATATAAAATGTTTGCAAATGATGTATAAAATATTATTAAATGTAATATGACCAATAATTATCATTTTTTTGTAATTTTGACCCCCTGATATCCTTTATTTAAACTTTGAAGGAAATTTATATGCGGTCAACCGCACCATGCTGCAACTGTAATCATGCTACAAACTGCACAAACCATGCTCCGGCCAATACTGCTCATGCGCCACTGCACAATTGAAGAAGCCAAACTGCACTAGCTGCCAACTGCCACTATAGCTGCAACACACCATTGGGCCAGTGCACTTGGGCTGCCAACTAGCCCATTGCGGCCAAACTAAACCATACTGCCAACGCACCAATACGCCAATGCACCATGCTGCTAAACTGCACAAGCCGCCACCTGACGCTCACTCGATGAGTCATTATAGAAAGAACTAGATAAGAAATTTATCAACAGAGCCTCTACTGGATGACAATTTTGTGTGCCGATTATTAATCTTATTTGCTGAATAATTATAATAAAAAGTGACCCACCAATTTGAGTCTGTTTTACTGGCTTGTACTTTCGAGAACTGAAAATAAGCCAAAAATATTTTCGGCAATATGGGGCACTTAAATGGGGATTGTTGGGTTGCAGTAGTTGATTTCATACCACGTCTCAAATTCGATTGGGGTTCTTGATCCGACCATCCAGCAACATTGAGAAATTGATGCAAATGCAAACAAACAGTTTTTCCTATCGAATACCGCTAGTTCTAGATATCACGATTGCTTGCAAAAATCATTTATTTATTTACCAACTTCCACACTTGGCATGTCTCATTAACAATAATAATAATAATCACAGCAAAAAATTACCACTCAATGAAAGTAATTCAATATTTAATTGTTACAATTTTTTGACCCTTTTTCAATAATTTCAATTTTTAAGCCATAATCCAGTGTAATAATGCGCGCATTGAATCAGGCATATATAGTGAATGCGAGAAACTATGGAAAATATTAAATTTCTTTGAGTCAAAAAGTTTAATACGATATCGAAAAATGATTTATTGTAAAAGAGAAAAGAAATGCATGACCGTTAGTATACTTTTTTTTGTAAATAATGTAACATTTTGCCTTAATATTTAACTATAGACCAAGAATTCAAAAACTTCCGGCGAAATTAAGATTGTTTTAAAATATTTTGGATGCGATTGTTAGAGGATTTTTTTTTGACCAATAATTATCGGCATATGTGATTTTGAAACGTGGATATGAGGTATACTTCATTGAAAAAGATATACCAGCAATAGATTCATGCATTTAAAGAGTTGGATTGTGATATTTTTTTACAAATGAATCAATTTTTGACTTCTCAATACGTCGACTACAAATGAGTTTATCAATACAATTGGAAAATTATAAACTTCATCTCAATTCTCACAAAAGATATTTGAAGTTTAAAAACGCTATTTTCCCAGCACATGCTGTGAGCACCCACAATCCCCCTTAATTACTGAATTTTGGTACAATTCTCACTTCGGCAAGTATTTGGCCACTTGGGTAGAGACATATTGGAGCACTTTCGGCAATATGGGTAACAGGAATTATTTTAGCCTAGAAATGGTGATTTTTGCGTGGGTAAATTCAGGCAATATCAGTACATTCGAATATTGGCGGAGCTATTGCCCCCCCTGTCCTGTCACATTGTTTTATCATTGATGTGGCTCATCTTCGTCTCACAGTGAAAGGTTGTAAAACAAAAATTGATTGCCTCGAAAAATTCGCCCAAAACCCCACTATATAGTGCACATTTGCCGGGGCTAAAACCAAACGCACATTATATTTGCCTCCGGAAATTTTTTAAAAAAACAGCATGACGTAAATTTCCGGGGATAACAAATTTTTCCGAAATTTTTGAACTACTCTAATGTATTGCCTCGAAAACTTTCTGGGGCAAACAATGCCTTTCGCAAAATAATCTTTCGACATGTATGTATTTCTGACCAATATATTGGTTGATACGGTGGTAATGATTTTTATAAAAGTGCAAAGATCATCAATGATGATCTTTCCTTTTAAAAAATCACCATTACCATGAGTTCATCATTTCACATATTATTTAGTTCATAGCAAAAAATTCGAACTCTCTTGCATTTGCTCAGGAAAACCGGTTATTTAAATGGTTGATTACTGTCTATTGGTTGAAACAGAGAAAATAAAAAGGTGTGGTCGCAAAAAATTTACTTGGCTTGGCACACACTAGTACAGTAGGGAAAAAACGTGTGATATCGTTTGACCCCGCACTTTTGTTGCAAGATCCATTGTTTCTCAATAATTCATAGTTTTGAATGACCATCTGTTTACACACCCCGGCTGAGTGGTTATTATCCTATTAAAACACGATTTTTTACTTGAATATTACAAAAATATAACAAATAAGTAATTCAAATCAAATGTTATATCTGGTGAAGATAAACACTGTCAGTTTACACCTTATAATCCCTTTTATACTCGTGTTTTAAATTCATAGGCTACCGATTATGTCTCAGTCTTTGTCATCAGTGCGAACTTTTTTTCATTTATAGATAAGAGAAATCAGATTTAAGTTTTTAATTTATTATAAAAAAATTAAAGTTATTAGATATCTACGATACCAGAATAAAACGATTATCGCAAGTAATACATTCCCAGAATACTTTTTTCAGACCCAAAAGCTTTTGCATCACTTAAAACCCCCCCATCTGCATGTGACAAACTGTAAAGCACTCTGACCAGTAAAACCCCAGTTGTTTGGCCAAAGTTGTAGGGGGCATTAAGTGGTTGCAACCACTGTATATACCAAGGTTATGATATTATTGTGAGCTAGTTATCTGATTTCTGCGACAATGGTTTAACGAGAAACTCTCTGTTTACGTTCAAATTAATCAATCAAGTTTTGGAAATGCTCAACTCGGTTTTGAAAAGCCGATTTTAGGCTCACTGAGCGCTATATATTGTTATACACACCTATACGATTAGGTCTGCCTGTTTTTTTAATGACAGGCCTTAAAATTGCATAATGTTAAACTAGAATTTAAAAATTTAAGGGTTATATGTTATGCGATATGAAATGCCAGTATAACTTTTTGTTACAAAAATTATAGATCTGAAATTATTTTCGGATCGATAACTTATAGATGTTTTGAAGAATTTTTCGAATGTTTTAGGGCGTTTTTTTTATCACTTAGGTTAAACGTAGCCAATTTTGATAATGGTTATTAAGTATGAACCAAAAAATAAGCTGGAAATGTTGTCATTTGCAAGCGATTTAACGATATCCAGGAATTTTTAATCCATTTAGTTTATGAAAACAGATAGAGTGATTCTATTGAATTTGTTATTGGGACCATAACAAATTAAAGAATGACTAATCTTTTTTGTTCAGTAATTAAACCATTTTTTGATATATAGAGTTTTTTCATCTGCATTAGCGTCTTGAAACGAAAATCGGACTGTTTGCTAAGGGACACTTTACTATTATTTGCTGCCCAGAGGAAATATATTTGAAGGCATCCATTTCAGCCTTATTACTCGCTCAAGCGATTCCTGAATTACGCAATAAACTTCACTGTTCAGCTTTAATCTACTTTAATAAAGAGTTCTAATTAGTCACACAAAATTACGCCATCAATAAGTAACTCCACCTAAATTATATGAAAAAACTCAGTTGTGTTTGTCATAGAACAAATTAAGATCAAATGAGTGGTTAATTTTGTCATTTTTTAGAACTTCAGTAATACTGAATCAGTATGTCACATTTATTCTCCCGATCTCATTTACTGAAACTTGCATTTGACAACGATATTGATCTATGCCTAGGAGCCTTATACCCGGGAGCACTATCTGCAAAATAAAAAATGCCCAGAGAAATTATTTAGGCTCATGGGGTGAAACCTTCTCGAAAGTATCGAATTCTGACGAAAAAATTTTTCAGAAACTTATAATAGTGCTCACATGAGTATTAAAAGACCACTTTTGAGCTTATGTGACGATTTTCCAATCGTATATGTGTCAGTTCTTGGTAAACGAAAGGATCGAGTTAACAAAACGAGTTATCTTAATCCAAATGAAAAAATTTTTTTGAAAAAATATTTTCGAATTTGACCGGAAAAAAAATTGGTCAATTTAGATGAAATAATTCGGTAGGTCGACCAATTAACGGAGAATCCAAAAAAATCCAACCTGCCCGAAGTTTGCTCAGGAAAATTCTGCTTATTCGAGAAAATTTCCTGGGCTTTCTGTAACCCAAAAAAATTCTTAGTAAGCGACTAAATCGACCGAATTGCTGTATTGAAAATCAATGAATGTGAAAAAACCAAAATAAAAATTCACTTTTTTCGAAATACAGAAAAATGATTATCCTGGTGAAACACGATGGGGAACGTACGCGATGAATTTTTATACCACAAATTGACTAAAAAATAAACCAAAAAAAGGCAATTATTCACATCAGAAGCATATGCAAAGATACGATATATGTTATATCGTAATACGACCTAAAAATTCCCGAAAAAAACGTTTTATAAGGCTAATTATAAAGGCCTGATATATAAAAAGATCATTAAAAGTTTCTGCACTATTTTAAAAGTGGGCCGAAATTTTAAACTTTCTCTCTGCCCTTTCACAAAATAATTTCTAAAACTTCTAGATTTAAAATCTCTGATTTGCAACTTACTATTCATCCCTAGAAAACCTGAAAGATGCTTTAGAGCGAAAACGCAGTTTAGCTAGGTAGACTCGATTTATGCCCACGCGTCGCCAGACACCATTATCGCATTTTTACGACCGCTTAATCATTTTAATGACCCAAGATCAATTATAAAGTTATTCGATAACTTTGAAACAAATATGATGTTTGGCGTTTTTTTTTTGAAAATTATTTTAACTACATACAGTACTTATTTTTGCAAATTTTTAATAAAATTACAAATAAACCTTCTGAGTAAATTTTTCCTACATCATAGCCCAAAAATGAACACGTTGACCGTATATTCAAGAAATAACGCGCAAAAATAGAACTGTTTTTTTTCAAAATTTTGCTTAAGGGGTATGCGACTTCTGATTTGACATTTCTAGGTTGAAAATTACATGAAAACTAACAGTTCATGAGAAAAACCCGAAAATGCTATTTGATAGATCTATCCTTGATCTTGCGAAAAAATACATCACAAATTATTTTTGACCATCACACCAAATAGGTACAGTATCGTAACAAGTGACCTTTTTCCGAAGACGTGCAAAAACTATCTCCTTCCAGACGGTATATCATATCGAAGCCTCAAATCCCCCGCCAGATCACGTAACGGCGAGTATGCCAAATCTTTCTTCGAGTTCTTTTTTGATCCGCGACTAAACAATTCTTAGAACGCCAAATAACCGGACCGATTTTCGCAATTTCAGACTTCAAAATGCATACTCCCCGAGGATATATTTGGGAAAATAGCTCAAATTTATCATATTCCTCATAGAACAATTGTAAAAGTCCCCTTCAGAGCCTAGAATCTCGAAATATGATTTTGGGTATTTTTTCCAAAAAATTTCCTAAAAAAAGTGCTTCCGATTTTTCGAATAGTAGGCTCACAAGAGAAGGCTAGAGAAACACTTGAGAAAGTTGGCTTTACTCAAGGTGATATGAAAGTTTAGTGGGCATTCGAAGCAAACGCGTTATTTTTTCAACTTCATCCGTTTTAAGAAAATACTTAGAAAAAAATAAAAAATCGAAAAAAAAATGCAGAAATTGAGAAAAATTTTTTACTCACTGGCTTCTTAGTACACTTATTATCACCCGTACTTCAATTCAAAGCAGTTTAATGCTCTAAGGTCTTCTATTACCAGAGCGGCATGATACCCCTATAAATCACGTTTTTGAAAAAAGTTGAAAAGGTCTTCAGAAGTTTTTTAAGCCCCTTTTTTTATTACACCAGAAGTCCGAAAAAACGATCACGTGACCGTTCAAGATTAGGATAAGGTTTGAGTGAAAGTTAACAAATAGTTGATCAAATACGACCGAAAATTTTTGGCCAATAAACACCTAAATTGAAGATGTTTGAACAATAATAATATTTATCCAAATAGTCACGTGATCTTGATTCTTCGGAAAAGGATTATCTATGAAGATATTTCAAACCTTATATTTTATGTTATTTAGCGTCACTGATTTTATTCGGACTTGGTGTAATATCNTCCTAATTTGAAGGTCACGTGATCGTTTTTGGTCTTTGGTGTAATGAAGAAAAAGTCTTAAAAACTTCTTAAGAACCACTTCATTTCTTTCAAAAATTGATTTAAGTAATTTTTGAAAAAAAACAGTACTATTTTGGCCAACCTTATTCTTTGAATATACGGTCACGTGATCACTTTGGGGCTATGGTGTAATAAGAAAAAAGTCTTAGAATTTTTTTTTGGTTCCGCTCAAAGGTTTTTTTTGATGATTTAAATTTTTTTTCGAAAAAAAAACGCACAAACGTCAATTATTCAAATAGTTGATCGATCACTTTGTAAATTTTTATTCATACATGATTAAGGGTCCTAAGTTTTGATTAAAGGCCATTGCGCCATCGATGGCGCAAAAGACACTACGGGAGTTAAAGAGAATTTGAATCTGTTGAAACTAATTTTTGAAAAAGTAAAAGCAAGTATTCTTTATGTTATATCTCGTGAATTTCAAATAAAATGAACAGAAATTTCTATGTGATTTTTTTTATTAGTTCGGTATTTCAAATTTGAAGTCAAAAATGTCTTAGAAACGCACAAATTTGTTTGATCTAGAAATTGAGTCAAGAATATAAACTCAGCAATATTATTAAACAGTGTTAATTTGCCGGCAATAAAAGTTTTTTCTTATATCATGGACTAAGGCCGTTATTTTGAGTCGGTGTCTAGTGTACCCATTTGGGTACGCTAAGCACGCCCGTGTTTTCCCTCCCCAAATTGGTCTGCATTATTTGTTTTTATTAAGGTCAATTTGGGTACGGAAAGCACGGGCGTGCTTAGCGTACCCAAATTGGTCTGAATCGAAAATATGTTGTGAAAAATGCAACGTTATGGTTATGCGTCATTAGGGTGGTTGAGGAATTTTACCGATTGCACTGAAGCATAGTGATAGACCGCATGAGTAGGGTCATTACCGGGAGACTTTTTTGCAAAACGAAACCCTAAGTACGGATTCTTTGAGTTAATGGGGTTAAACTTTCTCTAAAGGATGATTCCGACCGTGAAAAAAATTGGAGCCTCCAAGTGGTCACAATTTGAGTATGCAAAAACAACCTTTCGGGCTGTGAAAGGCGCTATAAAGGTTCATTTATTATTGATTTTTTGTTGTGATCATACCGATCGCGNTATGCCTATCACTGTGCTCCAGTGCAGTCGGTGAAATTCCTCAACCACTCTTATGACGCATAACCATGACGTTGCGTTTTTCACAACATATTTTCGATTCAGACCAATTTGGGTACGCTAAGCACGCCCGTGCTTTCCGTACCCAAATTGACCTAAATAAAAAAATTAATGCAGACCAATTTGGGTACGGAAAGCACGCTCCCGTTATTTTAAGGGCCCTCGAATCACATATCGTGACTATTTAAAGTATAAATACAGCGCGGGCATCCAGTGAACAGCCTGAATTTCAGAATCTATCGATGAAATCAACTTTCATTTGAGCGACCACCTAATAATATCCTCGCATTGAACGTCATCCAGATAGGCACGATCTGTCAGCCGAGGGCCTTCAATTAATAAAATAATTGGAACTATAAACCGAAAACATACTCTTAATAGAAAATGAAATTAAATCTCCCAGAAGCTATTTTGGCTGGATATCTAGGACGGTATCAAACTATTGTTTTGACACATGTCTTTACAGGCTTAAACCACAAACACATACTTGATAACAATATAGATTAACTGAGTGTAAACTAGGAGGTTGTTCTGTGGTTTATGTAGAAAATTAGATGAATAATTTCGCAAAAAATTCCATAAAATGTGTGCGGTTATAATTGACATTGACATCACACAGCTTTCTAATTCAATAACTTATGTGGCATCATACGATCATGTTTTTTATTAACATCATTATTGCCGAAAACGTGAATCGTAAGAAAGTCTTACGAAAACTCCGGATGAATTTTAAACTTTTTTTCAAAACCGAGATAGCTTTAGAAGAACCATAATTGACATTGATAAGGGTCCGGTTATACTTTAACATTGATTTTTTTGATGATAATATAATTTTATTTTCAAAATCTATATACAGACCATAAATGTGCTTATTTCGAATCAGTTTATCAAATGAATTAAGACATGCGAACATGAGTTCTAATACGTAGATATGAGTGGTTCTGATAAGAGCGTGATACTGAAATCCCGTTTATACAACATTTTTGAATATTGGAAATACTGAAATGATCCCGTTTTTGTCAATTTGACTTATAAAAACATTTTATCTCATTCGGAAATCAAATAATTAAGTTTTTTTAATAAATTTTTTTTGTATGTTATGGTATGTATAAAATTGTAAAAATGGTGTATGAAGTGTATAAAAAAAATTTCAAACTCAACCATTTATTTTGTTTTGTCAATCGATTGATCATCTTGAATTGCCTCAAAAATGGCGAAATCAATTTTAGACCAGAAAAGGATCTATTTATTCCATGTTTATACGAAACGCAATTTGATAATAATTTGAATAATAAATTCGAAACGTTGTGAAAAAACTATTTTTAATAGCAAAATATTATATATATTTGTGCCTCAAAACCCAGGCTTCCAAAAGGGATGCATCCCCACCGATTTTTTGACGAAATTTAACCTCAATAACTTTTTTTGTATTATTAATAATTAAACGCAATTTTTACTCGACTTCCGGTTAAACCGGAAGTCATTATTCATCGAAAATACCGCCAAATTTTTTTGACTTAATTTCACCTCAAATATACCCCTAGTATTATATAGAAAATTCAACACAATTTTAAGTCGAGTTCCGGTTAAACCGGAAGTCATGATTCATCAAAATACCGCCAATTTTTTTGGACTTAATTTTAACCCTTGAATAAAATAAAACTTCTGAAGAGTGTTTATATTTATGATTATGGCAAAAAGGGGATACGGATAGAAAAGGGATAAAAAGGGGGATAGGGATAAAACGGGATAGGCACGGAAAAGGGATAAAAACGGGATAAAAGGGGGTTGGGACTTTCCATTCCTATCCCTCTATGGCTCTGAATTTTCTTTCCCTATGGCTAATTGGCTAATTGGCTGAATTGACTCCAAAAATTCGAAATGATATTTAAAATTATCAAAATGACCACAAGCGAAACAATAGAGCTCAAATAACAACTTTGGCTATTTTTGAAAAATTAACGTCTTTTCAATTAACTGGTAATTTGAACTAATATATTCAAACCCAAAACTTTTATTAATATGCCTCATTTTTAAATACATGATCCCTCATTATTTAAACTTGATAATCTATAGATGCGCAAAAAGTATCCGATCCGATCACATATCCGATCAGATCGGACATTTTGTGATCGGATCTGATCGAAAACACATATCAAAATTTGAATATCGGATCGGATCGGAAAGAAATATGATGGGATTGGAAAAAAACCGATCTGATAGGTTTGATCGGACCTGCTCGGATTTATTTGAGCAGATTTTTTGGCTCGGACGCCCATCCCTGGGAACAACTCCGTCAAAAATTCTTTATCAGGGAAAAAAGTTTTGTCATGTGGCATGGGCCATGCCAAAAGTGTAGTAATTTAATGTGTTAACAAAATCAAAGCCTTTGCTGAAAAGATTAGATATTGAGTCAGGTGACCAGGGACCCTGGTCCAGGGTCCAGTAAACACGGTAAAAATTTTGCAAAACTGTTTGATGAGAATTGCTAGGGGTTCGGGTTGTGTTCCGCAGCTATTGATTTAACAATAACCAAAGACTTTTTCGATAAAAAAGTTTTGTCATGCCATGAGTGTACAGTGTATTTTTTTTGAGGGTGAATAGGGAACTTGGGATTCCTATTATGGATTAAAATAAAAAATAGCGGAAAAGAATCAGCTCGCGAACAAAAAATGGTTGAGCCCTTTTTTGAAATACTGCTTTGGGATTGAAAATTTTCATTTTTCTGTGATTTGAAAATTTTCATTTGAAATTTTGAAAAGTTAAAAAAGAAATTTTTCCAATTTTTTTCTATCAAAATGCTTAGAATCTTGCACGGAATACGTTGGTTGCCATGGTTAAGCGTCAATATTTNACCAAGGATTTGAAAAAAAAGGGATCGACCAAAAATCTGTACACTATGAATTTTGTTTACACTTACAAAATTTCTGTTCAAGATTAATTACTTATGAGACAAAATAAGTGAAAACCAGAACTTGCAAACATCGAGTTGTTGCACAGAAAGTGATTCCCGGAACTCGTCAAAAATTGAGTTCCGACACAAAAACTGAAAGAGTAAGAATTATCAAAGTTTCAAAAATATCCAAGGGAAAGAACGAAATACTGTGGTATCAATTTGACCGGGAAGTTTTCTATTTAAATAAGAAGTAGCATGAAACAAAATATCTGAAAGAATATTATTTTTGCAGATAAGCAATATGGTATTAGCCTGATAATATTCAAATTTTCTATTCCAACTGCACCGACATTTGATATTGTAAACATAGTTCTGACTTTCAAAAGTGTCATAAGAATAGCGTATCATAAAAAAACTCACAATTTCTTATTCAACGTGGAAACCACTTAGAAATATACTTTTTGTTATTTTCGTTTTTATCGTGAGAAAACCATAATTAATACTGAATCTTGGCGATCAAATCTCAACTCCGATTTTGGTAAACCGCGGTTAAACATGTGTAAAATCGTTGAAAATGTTGAAATTCACTGTGATAATGTTATCACTCACAAAAATTCAGTGATGAAATACACTTAAAATTGAAGATGAACATGTGATCAAAGATAAACAATTATAATTTATTAATATGTTTAATTTCTATATCCCTTGAACACCTTTTGCTTAATCTGAGAGATGTGGGTTGAGGGAGCCAATCCTAACACTTCTAAGACCCCTCCTAGCCACTCATGAGGCCGCTTTTAAGCCCACATCTCTCAAATTAAGCAAACGGTGTTAAAGGGATATAATAATTCAACCGTTTTGATTCAGTATTCTGAAACGGAATCTGGATCTTTAGTCAGGAATCCCCCCGACTCGGGATCAAAATCTCGCATCTCATGTCTGGATAGGGACGGGATCGGAATTGAAATTTTCACTTAGTTCGGAACGAGATTGAAGTTGAAGAGTTGGTTGGTACCGGGACGGGATTTGATCAGGATCCCAAGCGTTTGTTAATAGTCTGTGGTGAAAAATTATTTTGTGAACCATAAAATATTTTTTGAGAACCATGACTTTTTATGAAATTTTTTGCTGTTTTTTTATTGTATTTGTTTCTGCTTCTGTTCTCAATATTAAGCACCATAATTTTTGGTACGCAGTATTGAATCGATGATTTTTCTGAATTTTGAGAGATTTTCAAGCGGGATTATTCGGGATCCCTCGGAAGTTCCGAGTCGGAACGGGATGAGGATTGAAAAGAATGCGACTCGGGAGCAGGATGGGTTCATCCCGTGTTAGAACACTATTTGGAATAACTTTGAGATTTTTCAAATTTTAGTACCCGATGTCTACCACAGCAACTTAAAATCCAATTATCATTGTTTTTGCTCGTACAGGCTTTAAAACAGTAGCAGTTATTTATTTTTAGGCTTTTTAAGTGGATTTTTGGCAACATTTGAAACTAAGAACTAAACAGCGTGTTGATTGTTTAAAAAGATCTCTATTTAAATCATTAAAATTTAATTCAACATAATAAGTAATCCAATAATAAGAACAATTTTTGAAAATCAACCAGCCCACTTTTGATTTTGTTTTCGCGCACTTTCGAGTTAGCGCTCAAAAGTCTGACTTCACCAATTGAGCAATTGTTTTCGCTTTATTTTTCGTTATGTCCAAACTTATCATTCATGATTTTGTTTAATAAAAAACGAAACTAGTCGATAAAAACTTTTTTTTAATTTAATCCAATAATGTACAAAAATCAAGCTCTAAGAACCAAGCTCACGTGGAGCTGCTTTTCGTTTGTTGACGACCAACAGTTTTCTATTTATTAATTTCTTCAGAGGTCTATTGTTATAAAGCAACTAAAATTCGATATAAGGTACAAATATTATTTGGTCCAATCAGACCATGATGAGTAGCCTACTCAGAGTAGGTCTATACAATTATTGTATCAATATTTAAATTATTTTATTGTATTAATTATGTCGAACAAAGCCAAATGCTATTAATAATATGCTATGAATCATAATGTTCGAATAGTCAAAATTTTTTTTGAAATAATTAAAATTTATTTTTTAACCATGATAGTTTGATTGGACCAGATTTAACTAATTTTCATTATCTTTTACGTATTCAATATTATGGACAGCAACTAACTGGAATACTACACAATGAAGTACACATTGTACAACCCAATAGTTCAATGTAATCTAATATTTGAACAAAAATCTGACGCCTTGAAAAATTATTGAAGACCACTGAATAATCGATCAATCAGGAATGTTAATATGTTTTCAAAAGAACGTTTGTGGCCCTTTTGATTGAATGTAGGCGTCTTTCTATGTTTTAGTATAGATAAATAGGAATTTTTGGAAAGTTCGTTAGTTTTATCATAGGATTGTATGTATAGAAGTTTGGAAGAGACTGCGACTGACCCACGCGACTCATTGTCTAAATACTTTGCTTTTCATATACGTCCTTTAAACTCATCTGCGATAAGAACCGCCCTTACAAATTTATCCCTCCCCTTACCATGTGTTGTGAACAGTGTTCTAAATCGGGATGAGTGTTCAATCCCGATCCCGCCCGCTCCCGAGTTATACATTTTTTCAATCCCAATCCCGAATAATCCCGCTTTTTGAAATAATTATTTTTTTAGGCATTATATATTAAGGACAAAAAAGACGATTGGCCAATTGGGATTTAAGAAAAGGTTCCTCAAAATGTATTTTATTTAACATAATAATTTTATTCTACGGGAAATGTTAAAACACTCGGTATCCCGATGAAATCTTGATCCCGTCCCGATCCCGATCTAAATAAAATGTCAATCCCGATCCCGACTTGATCCCGATCCCGTTACAGAACACTGATTGTGGATAAGTTCAAACGTTCTATTTATAGAAAATATTTTGTATAAAATAGTCTACTACTCCGTGAATTTTAAAAGTAGGAAAATTAATTTAGTAATCTTATCAACCAAAAATACTTAAGGGGGTCGGTGCATTTTGACAGATTTGCACTTAGTCAATTTTTTTTCTCTTGATGGGAAACTTTTTGTCACTTCGAAATTTTGGAATAAAAACTTTTTTGAACAAAAGTTGCTACTTTTGAGCTCACTTTGTATAATCTGATTGTTTTCAGATCGATTATTATTACTTTATAAATCGTCTTTTGAAAAAACACTCAAAAAACTCGCGTTTGCTATCAAAGGTGTCTAAATTACATGTACTTTTTAATTTCTTTTACCTGTTTTATTAATTAAAAGCTCTAAGGAACGGTCTCGACCACCTACGAAAATTTATATAATTTTTATATTATATGATTTGTACGTCAAAATCGAAAATTAAAATTTTTGAAAAAAGACGAAAAAACAGACATTTTAAGCACATCGAAAGAAATATTATTTTCATGAGTTTAATTTATTAAATATAACGTGGTGGATGGGTCGGCTTACTAATTTGGCAGTTTCGGTGTGATAATTTTTTTAATTCTGGATGAAAAGGCTTTGATGGATTTCTGCCAAACCGGAGTTTCATTGCTAAAATTATGATTTAGAGTATAACAAGAGCGAAGAAACAAAACGAAAGACATATTTAAATATAGTGAAAGTATTCATTCCCAATATTTTCAGCTAAAGATTCCAGGAAAATTAGATTGAAAAATTTTGAACAAGAAATGGGGAAAATTTTCAATATATTTCCAAATAATTTCGACCGAAAATCCAAAAAATAATGTCATATGATTTTTCAAATAGCAGATAAAAAACATGTGGTCACCTACGCGAAAAGTAAAAGTGGCCATTTTGAAGATTTTTTTCGTAAATTTAAAACAAATACTGTAAAAACAATTTGAGGGAAAAATAAGACATTTTTTCATTATGTTCGGAAGTCTTTTCTAAAATTTCTCATATTTTGTCGAATTCGAAAAGTTTAATTCGAACTCAAAACTTTCTTGAAAAGCAGTTATTCGAAAATTCTGTAGTTACAAAAGTTGCTTGGAGGACAACTTAATGTATAAAACATTACTTTGGTGATATTGAGAAGAATATATAAACCCAGTTAAAAGTTTTTCATCAAGAGCCCATATCCGTATCTGTCAAAATGCACCTGTTAATACCGTTTTCTAAAATTTGTTACTTATTTGCCCTTGAAGGTGGTATCGGTCGTAAAAGGGTACCTTTGCACTCGACTTCATCAGAATACAAAACTGCTTCGAAAGTTTTGAGGATAGTTATTTGGTAGATCTATCTTTAATTTACAAAAATACTATATAAGTAATCAAAATAATTTTTGGCCGACCCTGGTGACCACCATTCAGGGAATTATAGAACACCTAATCAAAATTTCAAAGCACTACTCCTCTTAGAGCTAGCATACGATTTCACTCAAATCTGGCATGAACCACGGAAACACTTATGGTTGTAATTTGATAAATTAGATTTTTGAGTTTCCGACTAGTGTTTTCTAGAACTGCGAAAAACTTCCTAATTTCAAGGTTTTCGCTGTTTTAAGTAGTACTCCTCCTAAGTTACATTTCAGAATGCAGTATGAATATGAGAAAAGATGGAGAAATATGAAGAAATAAAAATTTTGAATTTTTTTTAATTTGGTTTGTTTCAATAAGTTTATGCTTTCTGAGTGTTTCCTATCAATGTCTTGCTTTTTTAACACCCCCAAAGTACCCTCAAAAGAGTACGACCGCAACCCCTTAATACCAAAAAACGGTTTTTGAGCATATTTTGAAAGTACCTACCAGGGATCGGATTTTTTAATTCTGAACTTTTCGATTCTTTTTTCTGATTGACCGAAATCAAAATTTTAGCTTATGCTGTTTTGACAATCGTATAGTTTAAAAATTTTGCGATTAAGGTTCATAATATGGAATTCCCAATTTATGCGTGGTAGCATGTTTTTTGGGGCTCTGAAAACCGTAAAAACCCCCAAAAAATATTAATTTTTTTATAACTGAAGAACTTTAATCATATTTAATTCGGCTGATTTTGATTTTTTTTTCTAATGGAAATAAATAATTGACATAAAACGCCTTTTGTCGGCTTTCGGCTGATTTGGGGCCAATTTTCAAAAAAATTTAACAAATAATATATAATTATTTTCTATCGGCCTTCGACCAATTTGGGACTCATTGCCCAAAAAAATATAAATAAATAA
Organism: Oikopleura vanhoeffeni; assembly: GCA_004367855.1. Taxonomy (NCBI): domain Eukaryota; kingdom Metazoa; phylum Chordata; class Appendicularia; order Copelata; family Oikopleuridae; genus Oikopleura; species Oikopleura vanhoeffeni. The sequence goes on along the minus strand of SCLH01001902.1, from coordinate 9,145 downwards.
CATGAAATTTCCGAACAACATCAAAAATTCCAATTTTTGTTATTTTGACAATTTTTAAGTGCAAAAAAAAAGACAAACTTGTCGACATTCATTAATTGAAATGTACATGTTTGAAATCACGATAAAACTGAGAAACCCCTGTTTATCACATAATTATCTATTGTGAACACTAAATATAACTGTTTCTTCATTACAAAAGTTAATTTTATTTGAAAAACACAGTTTTATTTCCATGAAAAAATCGAAAAGTGTCAGGACGTTTGGAACAATTGTATCCTTTTGAAATTTTTGTCAGGACGTTTGAGAAACTGTCAGTACGTTTGAGAAACTGTCAGGACGTTTGTTGTCAGGACGTTTGAGAAGGAGGTGTATGAATTTTTTTATAAATTTAAGATTTTATTTCAAAAATAAAAGATTCTTTCTCAAAAATTGCTGGCAAAAATCGGAAATTTTTTCTTCATAATTGTAGATTATTCTGATAAATTTAAAATTGAGCTCAAAAATTAATAAATGTCTCAAAAATCGAGAAGTATTTGAAAAAAAAAATATCAGAAAATTGGAGATAATTTTGAAAATTAAAAATTACTTAACCCTTGTGAGCATATAAAAAAAGTTCCGCCAAAGCACCAGAGCCACCAATTGTGGCTCTACTTTGAATGTTGTTCACAGAAAGCTTAAGGCAGTTTGAATTTTAATTTTGTCTGCATAAGGAAGTTGAAAGGTCATATTTTTGCATTCGACATTTCATATTCTAGAATTTTAATTTGAGTTCTAGAAAAACTAGTAGAAAAGGCAAGGCTGTACCATATCACGTGATAACACGTCACAGTTGTCTCTACATTTTTATCTCTGTCGAAAACAATGCACAAGAATCTGCCTTGGTCATAGTTTTGGTCCGCTTTATTTATACTCATAAAAACAAAAGTAATTAATAAAATAAGTCAAAAAATTAAATTGAAAAAAAGTCATGATTTTTGATGAAAAATGTTATTTTCCCTATAAAAGCGATCAAGCATTTTTTTCTATTATTTCGAAGAAATATGGTGAATGAAGTACAACTGTGGACAATGTTTGATTGGTAAATTCACTTTTATAATAACTTAATTTTTTTTCATGTGATACTGAAGCTTGAAATTTAGAGATATTCATTTCCTAAGGAAAAATGTCTGCCCTAGATACCAACAAATTTTATTTCAACTGTTATGCATGCACAAAACACTTTCCTAAAACTGGCTTAATCTCAATTTGATTTTATGGCCCAGTTCCGAAATATTTTTACGGAAGTGAACAAAGGTCAAACATCCTGATAAATCAAACTCTCCGTAAGCGGAACCAAACATTCGAAAAAAAATTCAATTATTTTCTTGAAAACTATTCTAAATATCCTTTAAATGTATTCAAAAAAAAATTCCTCGATCCAGTTTTTTGTTATTTCGATGATTTAAGGTATGCTGAAGCCAACAATTGTGGCTTGTGCTCACAAAGGTTAAGAAAATTAAAAATCTTGGAAAATTGAAAATCATAAAAATAAAAAAAATGTTTTTTCAAATTGCTTTGAATTTAATTTGAGCTAAAAAAGATTTGAGAAAAACTGAAAATTTTGATTTTGAAAGTTAATGTTAAAATGTTTTTCAAGTTTTGAATCACTTTTGATTTTTGTTCAACTATTTTAAATTTTAGTAAATTATATCGAATTTTCAATAATTTTAATTTTTAAATAATTTCAACAAACATTTTTCAGTTTATATGATGGATTCGTTTTTATTCGATTTTTTATTTTAAATTAAATGTTAATCAAAGTTTTGATTCCATCAAATATGTTTTTTAATTATAATCAAATTTTTAAAATTAAATTTAAATATAATTCCAAGACGTTGAAACTTTTTCCAAATTTTGAAAAACGTTTTTTAATGTACTTCTTAAAAATTAAGATTTATTTTAAACCTTCTGATATTTTTTTTAATTTACTTCCAAAAATCAAGATTTATTTTAAAACCTCTTTGAGAAAAAAACTGAAAAACTTCGAAAATAGAAAAAGCAAGAAATTTCCGAAATCAAAAGACAAAATGTTTATAAAATTGAAATCAAATTCGAAAATACGAATTATTTCCAAGACAGAAAATAATTTTCAAAAATTAAAATTTTGAAAAAATATAAAATTTTTCTGAAATTAAAGATTGTTCAACAAAAATCGAAATTGATTTTCAAAATTTGGAAATTTTTTTTAATTAACTTTTCCAAATCAAGATTCATTTTAAAATATTTTGAGAAAAAATCAGAATAACAAAAAAAACCGTTACGTTACCAATACTTTATATTTTTAAATACCAAAAAAGGTCGAAAATTAAGATAACAGTTCGAAAGTTAATAAAAAATTATAATATTATTTGTATTTTTTTTGTTAATTTGCATTTATTAGAATGACTTTGTATTATGTAGCAAGATCTTTATCTACGTGAAAGTGTTCAAACACATGTAACAAATATATTTTCTGCAAAGCTCTCGTAGAAAATTCTGGAAGTAAATACAAATTCATCCATTTGAAAAAACGGTTTTTTGAACACCTAAGAGTTCATTTATTTGTTTTTTCGGAGCTGAAAAGTATCATTTTTAAATGTTTACGATCTTGAAAGTTTCATGTTCATTCAAAAGATATAAAACGTACCGTACACATTCGTTAAGTTCCAGAATTTTAATGTTTCGAAACAATTTTTTCTTTCCGGTGAAAGTTATCACATTTTTTGTAGCTGATCAGACCAAAAAGTGTTCAAGGAATACCTCACAATCAAAAATTCTTAAATTCAATTAAAATTCATAATTTCTCGAAAAACGTTGTTTTGCACAGCTGGGAGAATTAAATTTTGTCTTTTAGCATATAAAAATTATTAATATCCCTTATTCTGCTAAATTTTAATTTCAACCAATCAAAAATCAGTTTGTTTTTATTTTTATAAACAATTATCTAATTTTCTGTTATCTGCACAGAATTGAGCGTTTAATGAATATTCTCAAAATCAACCATCTTCAAATTTGCACTCTATTTATCCGACTTCAATCTTTCATATTTTCATCATTTTTTGGGTTCTTTCTGAAAAAATAATGCGAGTACCCTAGTCCTCCCGGTTAAAAAAATAAGTTTAAACTTTCAAATTGTCAGGAGAAAATTCTGACAAAATCTAAAAACGTTATTATGGCACTAAAATTGAAAAAAGGACCAAAAAACAAGTTTTTTAACAAAAAACAAGTTTTTTAACAAAAAAAAACGGGTTTCGGTTTTTTGAGAAATTTTTAATTGCCACCACTAGACGCGCAATGATCGATTTAGTAATAACTGTTATTTTAAATTGCATTACTGTATACTTTGGTTTCGGAGGTGAATTTCCAGGGAACTGTACCTACTTAGGGTTTACGTGTTCAAAGTGTATGAAGTACATAGAAAAACCTACTGTAGACATTCGTAAAGTTCTAGAAGTTAAGACTAAAGACAGATTTTTCTATGAAAAAGTTCAAATTCAATGTTTTGCAGAAGAAATTTCTGTCTTTCCGGTGACAGTTATCACATTTTTTGAATTTTATCAGACGTGAAACCGTTCAAGGAACATTTCATTAATATATTTATGATATATTATGATATAAAATTTTATAATTCAACTCAAAGTCATATTTATAAAAAACGCCGTTTTGGACACCTAGTCTATACAAGTGTATACATTTTTTTCTTCCCATGGGTCAACTACCCCACCTTCACGCATTTTAACATGATCTGACAACTTTCATTATTTGAGTTGGCTCAATCGCATTCACACTAATGATAACAACGAATTTTCTGAAATCATTCAAATTGCAAAAAATACTGAAAAGAGTCAAAAAATTGCCTTCCACGAGCAACAATTCCAAGCAATATTCATAATTTCAAAATATTACCAAAATTAATAATAAAATGACTAATTTGTATATAATAACATTAGAAATTATGTTGAGTACTTTTTCGAGCCGGATCGCGCGGACTCGACTTGACCTAGATTCCAGGTCAAAAATTTTTGCTTCGACTCGACTTAGTTTTCAGATCAAAATTTTTGATCCGACTCGACCTGGTTTTCAGGTCAACATTTTTGACCCAGAGAAATCGGATCACTGTGATATCAATAAATTTTTGGAATACTTAGAAAATAAGAATAAAATGATCGATTTATATCATAAAATACATAAAAATTTTTGTTTTTTCAGAAAAATTTCTGAGGGTCGGAAGGTCAGTTACTTTTCCAGGTCGGGTCGGCACCGACCTGATCCGACCCGACCTGCGTTCCGGGTCGAAAATTCCGAACCGGAAAATTCGATTCCTGGTACCTACTATAATGTATAAAGTACATGTATATAAAATGCTTTTCGATTCGTGAAGAGCTATTACTTTCGGAACCAGGCTTGTAAAGGAATACGTCTTTGGCCTATGTTTCTGATTTTTTTTGTTTTCGACAGCGGTACATTAAGCTTTTCCAACAATTAATCAATTTAATTTCAAATCTATTCGATATTTAGTACATTAGTACAAATTAAATATCTGGCTTACAAAAATTAATATTTTTTTCGACTTGATTTTTTTCAACTGATTTTTTCAAACTAACAGTAAGTTACTTACAATGTACTTGGAATTCAAGTCTTGAATACGACCAAATTCGAAAAAATATCTTCAGTAATAATAACAGTTCTAGAACTTTGAACAGTAAACAGCGAAATAAGGCTCCAAAAAACGTTCATTTGATTTGAATCGTTAAAATTAAGACGATAAAATTGTAAAACGATAAAAATTTCCTTTCCTTGCAAATACTATCGAGAATTTTTTAAGTTTGAGCTTCAAGCTGAAGCTTTCAACGACGACTACCCCCTTATTTGAATTGTTCAAACTATGTTTATGATTATTTAATTTTTAATTGTTTGGAAAATATAAATAAACGTATTTCTAACATCATTTTCCTAAAGACTTGATACAATATTTCTGTTTGGAATAAGATCTTACTACTGTACTTTATTTAACAACGTCAAAATTTTCTTATCAACCGTTTTGTCTATCGAATAACATTACGGTGCACCGCGGTGTTTGAATCGAATTCATAAACGTCATCGAATGTTAATGACCTAGTTTCAGCCTTATTCTGCGATATAAGCAGAAAACTCCTATGGTCAGTAAATTTTGATTGGGCAACGTACTGAGGCGTAGACTTTTAGATCAAAGCAAATATATAGTGGAATTAGCAAAAATATATCGAAATTTAAAGTCACGTTCAAAGAAGTTTTGAATCTTTGTTTTGAACGTACGAAACATAGATTAAGGGCTCTAAGTTGACAGATCGTGACTATTTGAATGATACAAACAACGTGGGATGCTAGCACGCAATCAAAATCCTGGATTGCAGAATACGCCGATTTCATTGATCAGATTTCAATGGGATCAACCAATCAAATGCTCGGAGTGCGACATTTTTAAATAGTCACGATCTGTCAGTTGAGGGCTCTTAATCCATATCCTGTTACCAACGAAACTCCATCTCAAAAAAGTTAACCATCGCTATAGCGCGAGTTCCAATCTCACTTATGTTGTCTAAGTGATTGTCTTAGTGATTGCTTGACTGAATACACACCGATCAAATTTTGCGGTCCCAATATCAAGCACCCTTGCCTATAATCATACTCAAGACAATCACCAAGAAAACATTAGTGGGATTCGAACACGCGCTATAGAAATAGTAAACGATTTTGAAAACATAGGTCAAAAAAATTAAGAGACTCATGAAATCTTCCAGATTCTTTTGGAAATTTTTTTTTTTGAAAATATTGACAAAATGAGTTGATCAGCAGTTTTTATTCTTCAATTACGAGAGAAAACAATCAATATATAATAACCATCAGTGTCAGTTTTCAATTTCTTCCCTGAAAATTCAGGGATGAGTCGTATTTTTTCTGTGACCTTCAGAATAAAGTCAAAAAAAATGTTTTTTGCTTATTTTAGGGCTTGATAAATTTTTAGAAAATAAAACGGACCTTGAGGCTGTTCGCACATTCTTTGCGGCCAATAAAATGTATTATCTATTTGATAATATCCATCTTGGAAACTTGGGGGAGAGCAAGCCATTGAAGTGAAAATATCAACACGTTTAAAAGGTGGTTTCTAATTGATCGGCCAATCAGAAGCATCCGATAAGTTTTTCTTGAATTTTTGGCTCGAACTTACATCTTGCTGCAAGATTAAAGTTCGAGTCTTCTCGAACTAAAACTCATATATATCTCATATGTTTCTTAATTTTCAAGTATTTTATTAAATAGACCCTTAAAATCTTGTCTTTCACCTTAAAATAAGACCAGTACTCCTTTGTGTTTCGTAGTGAATTTGCGCAAAAATGATAAAATGCAAATTTTGTAGTTTTTTACACATCAACCGCGTCTTCCAACGGCCATCGTTTGTGAACTATAAATTGAAATTAAAACTTCATTTTTTTATCAAACTAAATAATGGAGTTAACTTGTTGAGATATCACATATATTTAAATTTTTATATGGTATGTAAATTTGATAACAATTATGTTAAAATCGCGGAATCCATTGAATAAATAACGTCAGAAAGTTGCATGAAAAGATAGTGAGACCTGTCTCACAGCTTCTTCTAAAACTCTGATTTTTGAGTAATAAATAATAATTATGACTTCATGACACTATTTCATCCTGATAAAATCAATGGCTTGACACATTTTTCGATAAAAGTAAGAATTTATCTGATGAGCTCTACGTTTCAGAATTTGGTTGCAAAAAACTACACATTGAAAATTAAATCAGGGATCGGTTCCACGATTCGATCCACTTTTGCCGATCCCCGAGTTGATCATTAACAAAATGACAAGATTTCTCTCAAATTGCATACAAATTCACCTACATTTTAAATATCATCGGATTACCCGCCTCAGAGTACAAACCAAATTATTTAATGATACAACAACGCAAGATATTAGCACCCAATCAAAAGGCTCGAGTACAAACGTCTATGCACATCTCATCAACCATGGGTACTACACCAAGGGGGTACTGACGGTGTACTATGGTTATTTATCATAGCCCGGAGAGGTGTAGTACATGTCATGTATAGTACTAGACAAATAATATAAAACAATTGTAAATATTAATCGGTGCCGTTACGGCACTGCCGTACGCAACTAATAAAAGTGATCGGCAAAATAATTCTTAGGTCGTGGGTTGGTCCTCGGTGCCTGATCTATTTTTTTAAGGGATAATTAAGGGAACGGACCTGGGATTTTTTAGTGGACAATTTATATCCATTTTTAATTTAGCAAAGAAGGAGGGACCTGGGATTTTTTAGGACGGGATATCAAGGTGGCGGACCTGGAATTTTTGATGAAGGGATATATATGACATGGTCGGACCGGGGGAAAATTTAGGGATAATCAGGGAGCGGGCCTGGGATTTTTCAAGGGGACTGTTATTTTTTCGGAATTATACAATTTTCACGCAGCAAATTTAAACTTTTTTAAACACCTGTTATAATACAGAAAAAAAACTTTTCACTGGAATGGAATCGCCGATAGGATCATCCGTACGAATATCCCTGCGATCACCTGTTCACTTAATTATTTTACAGGGAACTAGCAGGATAATTGATGAAATTTTGTATTTTAATACGAAATACCTCTATGTGGTTATTATATAATTTTTAGGGGCTTTTAATGGAGATAATTTTCATATATTACATCCACATGACCGCTCTTTAGAGAATTAATTATGAATCGACTAGTGCTTGGAAAAATAGAACTTTAGAGTGGACGTTACACCCTTATTATCTCCGAGTATACAAATTTCTTTGAAAAAAATCCCGGGCGCATTGTGTCCAATAAAATCCAGCCGCCCTTGATAATCCCTCCATAAAAATCCCAGGTCCCACCGATATCCATAAAATTAGCCGTCCTTCTTTCAAAAATATTCCGTGGCCCTGATTATTCTCTTAAAAAAAATTAGATCACCACCGTGGACCGAACCCATGACTTAAACATTTATCTATCGCTCTTATTAGGTTAGCTACTACACCGGTAATATTATTACAATTTTTCATATACATTGTATTGTACGATATATCCACGTACACACCTCTCCGCGTGAATGTGTAGTATTCCTTCTACTTTGAAATAATCATAGTACACCCTCGCGAGGCCCGCGGCTGTAATACCCATGAGATTAACGAGATGGTCGAGACGTTGTGTATACCCCCAATCAAAACCCTTGATTGCGGAATAGGCCGATTTCATTGGTCAGATTAAGAAACGATCAACCAATCAAATTGCTCAGATTTCGCCATTTTTCAAATATTTAGGATTTGTACTCTAAGGGCGGGTGTGATCCATATATTCTTTTATTCAGCAGTATAACTGTTATCGCAGTATTAAAATATAACCAATATATTCACATACTTTGAAGCCTACAAATGACATTTTTACTTTAACAACTGTGTCTATAAATCGCTGTTTGCTCTTCTACATAAATTCGCATGTTTTTGCTCTTCTACATAGGTCAAACAAATAGAAAAATTGAAAAAAAACTTGCGGGAAGAACATAAACAAGTAAATCTTAAGGCAGTTTGAGTGGCACAATCTTTGGAGCACTTGCTTAAGGAGCCACATTTATTTCTCTCGCATAGACATAGGAAGTGAGTAAAACATTCTGATAAGTTAGTTCGTAATCTCTGCAAGACGTTTTAAAATTATATTTTAAAGATAGCATGTTTGAACCAACGGTAAATGATGGTTAACCAGGAGCAAAAAAATCTTTGAAAAGGCGGTATTTTTTCGGTCTATTATGGAAATGTTTCAAAATTTGACATTTTCTGCGAAAATTCAAAGCTGAAAAAATTGTTGTCGATTTTTTTTAATTTTCTCACTCAAAAGGTATCAAAGCTGGCGAAAAGGACTGTTTTTTTTTGCTATTTTGGCCACGGAAAGTTGTATTTTTTTTCATGCTACATGGCAAACTATTTTACAGTGTATAGTTTTTTGTAATAATTGTCAACAAAATTGTTGTGTCTGATGTAACGATTTCATTTTTTAACTACGATTTGAAAATTTATTTTTTTACATCAATGTCATCGCATGAC
>SCLH01001901.1:37009-97774 GCA_004367855.1 Oikopleura vanhoeffeni | reverse complement strand
AAAGGTTTTTAGTGGTCAACTTTTATTTTTTGTTACAGGCTTAGCACGAAACAGAAGAGCTAGGCTCGTAAAATAAAAGGACCCCCTGTGCGAATAATTCGCGGTACAATTTTAACCGGTTTTTATTTTAAAAAACGTACATTTGTTAGACAAATGTACACGAGTAAAATTGTGCCACGATCTACTCGTTCAGGGGAAATATTCGAAATTTAGGCTTTGAAACCGATGATTCAGGCAATACTGCCACAGTACCAGTGAGGCCATATTGAGGATTTTGGGTACCATCTGATTTTGAATCAGGTCCAATGAGCGACGATTCCGCGCCAAGCGCTGAGGAATGTCCAGATTTGGAAACGGATGACCCAAAAGTGAGGATTGCATCATCACTTTGTAAAGAATCAGCATTTGAATGGCCCTCATTGCTAACCTTTTCGGGATCCTCTGAAAAATAGCTATTTATGAATAAATTTCCGAAATTTTGAGCTTAGACAATTTATTTTCGATTAATTTCTAATAAATAACTCAAAAAGCTAAAGACTTCTCTCTAGAAATCGTAAATTTTATAAAAAGCAAATTTAGGGGATAATGATAAGATAAATTCTCGAAATGAGATGTCTATTATAAATAAACTCAATCGATGGTTTTCAAAACATAAATTAAAATTTTTTTGTTCTGAAAGCTAACTTTTGGTTTGAATAGACAGTCCATTTTGAAAATTTTTACATTTAAAATAAAAATTTTACTAACCGTCATTCTTTTCGGCAACCACACCTTTGAGGTTTAAAACCTGACCAACTTGGGTGGCGAAAAGAGCATGCCATTCTTTGAGCATCTCGCGGAGATCAACTGGAAGGGGACCATCTACACCTGTAGGTACTTCAAAGGCTTCGGCCTGATCGTATTCGGCAAAACCAAGAAGTTCGTCCTCTTCGTCCTCTAGAATGGCACGGTGTGCAACTTGCGCATCACTATCCACATTAAAATTTTGGTTGTATTTCGGACGACTTGGTCCACGACCATACTTGCGTTTGAAACCAGGTTGGTTAGAACCAACGTTCAAAGGATTGAATTTTTTGCCTTTCTTTCCATTTGATGAACGAGATCGGTTATACCGGTTCGAAGTATGGCAAGGTCTCGATTGAGGGAAATCATGTTTAGACTACAGAAAATTTTAAATTTCAAGAAGAACCTTTTTGAGCATTTTTTTTTACAAAAATCAAATTTTTTAGAAAAAATAAATTCAATTTTGTGAAAATTCAGCAAAAAGAACTTCCATCTAAACTGAGCGTTTAAAATATTAGCATAAAAACTATAGCTCAGTTAAAATCGAAATTCTAGAAAGAAAGGTCTATAAATTGACCAAAATTTTCTTTCTGCCGATTTTTTTTCACAAACTAAAATTTTTTTTCTCTCGAGCTTATTTACCGAAATTTTTGATGGAAATACTGCATCAAGTTGATCCAGATACGGCTGTGTAGAGACATCAAGTTTCTCGGCAGCAAATTGGAAAAGAGCGCGAACTGAATGACCAAGAGCATTTTCAGAAAAATTCTGAACTTTGTGCCAGGGCCCTAAAAGGGCACGAGGAAAAGCTTGGTACGCGGGTTTCGCCTTGCAAGTTGCATCACGTAGTGCAAGATATTTCGTCATACTCACATGTATTTCGGAAAGATATTGCACTTCGTCTTGCAAAGTGTTCAGGAAAACCCGGGGACCAAACTCATCCATCGCGGCATGCTCTGTGGTCAAATCTAGTGCTTGACGTCCAATTCGGATCAGCCCAGAGTTAACTTCTGACTTAAAAAGTTTCATCGCCTATAATTTGTGTTAATTAATTAAAACCAGGGGCAAAAAATTTCAAAAATTCAAAATTGTCCAAGAATCACAAAATTTATTTTTTTATTAAAAAACCACAAAACATATATTTTTATACAAAATTTCACTTACTTTAAAATTTCTTAGATTCTTCAAATTGTGATCACATCATTTAAACCCCTGGTATTTATAATGACAATTTAACACGTGATTTAGGTTGGGTGAAATTTATTTTTGCCATAAATACATCAAAAACACGATACATAAATATTACGGTAATCAAAATACAATACAATAAACTAGGCGAGTATTTTGTTTTAAAATTTGGTCAAGCTGTCTTTGTAAAATAATGTCAAAAACATAACTGTTTTGTCGCGACGCCATTTTTTTTGTTACAAATATTTCCCTAAATTTAGGGTATCCGGCTTTCATAAATTTGAAATAAAAATATTTTCGAGGGAAAACTATTTTCGATGTTTAGGGTGGCCTCTAGGTTTTTAGTAAAAAGCAAGGCAGACTTTATACAATAAAATATACGTTTTCAAATTGAGAGTTTTTTTTTCACAAATTTATGAATAAATTGATAATTCAAAATCAGCGCGATCGGTATCCACCAGATAGAACGAGGTAATCGCATCTGCGACGGATTCAGCACCAATCATAAGTAAAGCGCCATTTACTGGAACATACTCTCCTAAAAATAAATTTAAAATTGTGATTATTGAAATTTTCTTTTTCAAAAATTCCAGAATTCTAACAAAATTCACATCAAAATTTTATGATATTTTTAGGCGATAAGTTTCAAAGTTTCGAAATTTGGAATGATTTATTTTTAAATATTTCAAAATCAAAACTTACTTGAGAGGAGAAATGCTGGCGTTGAAAATTCGGCCGAAAAATATTTACGGCGAAGACGCTCCAGGATCTCATCGGTTGCCATTTCGAAATAGTGAAACAAACCGAGTTCGCCCCGAAACTCGTGAAGTTCCACTGGAGATACAAGATCGAAAAACATCTCCAGAGTATGATCACCGGCGCGATACAGATCCATTCTCCACTCTGGGCCGGTTACTTGTGGAAGGGTCTCGTATAGGTTCATACCTGAGACCAAAAATTTGCACAACATCCTGAGCCCATAAAGTACGAAATATCCAACCTCCAGTCGAAGAAACATAATACACCCTAAAATTTAAAATTTTAGAAATAATTTTGTTTCGGCCAGACATATTTTGGATATTTTTTTGTGCCATAATTTACTCCCCACTAGTAGCTGTCAAAACCATATTCAGAAAAATACATTTTTATTTTTTCATTTTTATAAAATAAGAAATCTAAAATGTTTGATTTTTTTGGAAATTTCAGTCTTAATAAAATGTCGTTTTTAGGAGTTGCATTTCAACTTTGGTACGCAATTTTCGGCGATCAAAGATTGATAAACGTTTTATTAAACGATTTGTTAATTTTTTCCTTAATATTAACATCTATTTTGTCAATTTTCGGAATTTTGCTAGTTTTAGCTTACAGAAAACTAGGCGTTATCTTGGAAAAATTAGAAAATATTCAAGATCACGCCTGGACATCAGACGCTGTGACTAAAAATGTATTAAATGACATAAAATGTAATTTAAATAAAAACGACATTTTATCCACAGACGGAATTTCGGATAATAGTATTGAAGATATCCGAGCCGAAAATTTACTGGAAATTGAGAGACTAGAGATAACTACGGTTCATAAAAAAATAAGTTTTATATGCATCTATTTTAAAAATATTCTACTAGAAATAGAGAAATCTTTTGAAATCAAGGTTACAAACTTGAAACATTTAAATTTCATTATTTCCGGCAGTGATATTTCAATAATGCACAAAACTTTAATTTACGTCCTACTGATTTATAGAGAAAAGCTACTAGCTGAGATTTCAGGGGAATTTTCGCATTACCGGACAGTCCCAAATGATCTCAATAGTACTTACTCTCAAGGCTCAAGCAGCCAGAGAACAGGTACAAAAAAATTCGAGGCTCATAAATATGGTCCAATGAGGGTAGCGGTAGTAATCGTGAAAAATTTGCTCATAAGTTACGGTGAGTCACATTACCCATTTAAGGACCAATTTAATGAACGAGAATTAAATTTAGTAGGATCGGACCAAATAATGTATAATTTTGCGAGCTACCACAGTCTAATAAATGAAATAAAAAAACCCACTACTACTGATAAAAAGGTATTACTTATGACAAAATTATTAATCGAACTCCGGCGAAAAGTAAATATGGCGACAGCCATACTTACAGAGGTTTTTGAGCTAGAAATCAGTAGTAGTATGTACCCATTACAAGATAGTGTAGACGCAAATATTTTTGAGTGGGATAAGTGTTCAAATTTCGAAAACTTTCATGACCTATGGCAGGTTGAAAATATGAAAAATTTGAAATCACACCTATCCCACCTAAAAATCGCAAAAACAATCCTAATCAAAAAGGGTATGTCCCCAATCACCATGGGTAGCTGGACCGGTAAACTGGACGAGATCGTTGATTTAAAAAGAAACGATCTACCTACGCATGATGATTGGAATTTTTAGAATAATAAACTTAAAATAAATTTTGGTTTTTGGAACTTACCTTCAAGGCCGGTTCCAAAAGAGAACGGTAGAGGAGCTCCAGCGGTTACAAATAAATGATTTATTGCCTTGACAATACAATAAATGTCATTTGTGCCAGTTTGTGTCGATTCAGCGGTGTAATGCAGTGCAACGGTTTTTAACTCGGGACGGATCGGCATGCGCTGTTTATTTGTTAAATCAGCAAAAACGCCGTCATCTTCTGGGTGTTTCTGAGCAATCAGAATATCCATCCCACGCACCAAAAGCATCTGCACCGCCAGAATAGCTGGAACTCCACGGCTAAAAAGTTAATTTTAGGAAATAAATACAGCAATTTTTTAACAATTAATGAATCACTTCAATATAATTTATTTTTTTGTGATTTTTCGAAAACATAAATTATATTTTTACTTCAATTTAAAAATTGTATTTTTTCTCGACATATTTCGCTTTTTGCGTCTTCAGAATGAGAAAAAATCTAAATTTATAAGCAGAAATAGTTTTTTGTGTCGAAAAATATATGATTACTCGGGCTTTAATTTGGCTTAATTAGGATATTAATAGAATATTAATTAAGAAAAAAATTGATAAATGAAAATTTTCACTCAAATTTTTATCAATTTTTTCGCCAAAAATTAAAATTCATTTTAAAATCTAAATTTAAAAACTAACCCATTAATATTTTCGAGATTTACTCGACACATTGGGCAATGAATCTCCGGCTCGATTTCCACCAAATTTTGGTTCAAATCCGACACAGGAGTAAATGTTTGCCCACAAAATTGATTAAATTCTGGTAACCCCTTACATCTGACTCTGTCACACAGCGAACCAACCGGCATAGCACTTGATAATAAAAGGCAATCCTAAAAAATGTTCTACGTTAAAATTTTACAAAATAAAATGTTTTCAAAAAAACAATTTTTTGCTCAAAAATAAATTTTGATTAACTAAAATTAAAAAGTAGATTTTTTTTACCTCGATATTAAATGCAGGTTCTACAGGGAGGTTAATAAATCCGGTATAAAAAACCGAGATTTTACGCTGTGCAGTGAGAGGGATACAACCACCAAATAAAGTTGGTAAAAAGGGAAACAGATTGACTAGTTCATGTTGATCAGAAATGTTTCCCAAATATTCAGTGAGTTGAAACGAAAGGGGAATACCAGAAATGAGCGATTTAAATCCACGGCGCCCAGCGGTTAACCATGATCGAATAAATGACGCAGGAACTTTTATTTGGGACCGCCCGCCGGTAAAGGATTTTAATTCGCTCGGATAGAAGGATGCCGGTCCATCCTCCGGTTTTTCCACCACTTGATTAAAAAGAGGGATTAAACCGACAATTGCCCCTTTTTGGTCACCATGCTAAAAACATAGTTTAAATTTTAAGAAATTTACTTATAAATACAATTAGTATATTGCTGAAAACGCGATTTTATTCTTAGAATTTAAAAATCGTGTTTTAAGTAATATAAAGTTGAAAATATGAAATTTTTATTTACTTGTATTTTGGCGACCCTAGTGGTTTTGGTGACAGAACACGTCACCCGAGAGCTATCCATAATCTGACTTTTGAATTCGGCAAAATCAATTTTGTAATCAGCCGCTAGTGACCAATACACATCGGTCCAAACATCCGGTTGACCGGTTACAAACTGGAAAACGGACTTTTGGGTCGTAGAAGTGTCCCCCGCTGTGGCCTAAAAGCAAAATTAAGTTTCGCAACATTTTTCTGAAATTTTTTATAAAAATTTTAACTTAAAATTCATTTCTTTTCTAGAATGAGTAATGAGCCAGAAAAATGCGAGGACGCTTTGCTAAACGGAAACTCCGATTTGGAATCGAAACATTCAAACGAATCTGAGGGGGAGCAGGTCATGGACCAGTCAGAACTTTCAGCAAATCCAACTAAGGAAGATGATTGGGAAAATGACCCGATAAACAATAACAAGGATTTGTCATCAGGAAACCCTTTTAGTGAAAATTTTAAGGCTTCTGATGGACCACCTATTATTGGCTTATCGGAGAAAAACACCCAATTATCGGCCAACCAATCAGGACCATTCTCATGTACCAGCGGTCGAAAAACCGGGAAAAACCGGGAAACCGGTAATACCGGTAAAATTTCAACACCGCACCAATCACCGATTGGTTCACCAGAAAAGCATAAAAAAGCCTCTAAAAAGGCAAAAAAGCGAAAAGCAAAGGCTAAAAAATCGACAGTTGAGGAAAAACCGGTATCTGATGACGTTCGAGTTCAACTTTTTTCTAATATTTTCCAGGTACAGAATCATAATGATTTTCGAAATTTCGATTTCGACGAACCGGAAAATAATAGAGGAAAAGTGACCAGAAAGTCATTTAAAGAACCGGTTAAAACCCCAGCTGACGAGTTAAGTTATATCAGAAATACTAAGGCCAGACAACAAAAATGTAGGTCCAACCTTTTAACAAAGGAAATGTCGCCCTCAAGATTTCTTTATAACTTAAGCGATTCTGGCGGAGTACGAGAAAATGGTTTTGCCCACGCAGGGTACAGATGGACACGTTTCCTGGCCGCACAATGTTCAGAACTTAATCAGTACGGCCAGGAACAGAGATTGGTTAGCCCTTACGCGGAACATAAAAGTTTCGTTATGTTGGCGGTTTTGGTAGAATATATGAAAAACCAAAACACCGACAACCCATATTGGGCCGAGTTGATTGTAAGTTGAAAATTTTTTTGACCAAATAGGAAAAACTAGAGCGAGTTTTATTGATATTTAATTTTTTCAATAAAAATTTTTTTTACCTTTTTTTCAAAAATGACGTATCATCAAATAAAACCCGTTCTGTTTTAACTTTTTGATATCAGAAATAAAAATCGACGTACCTTGATCACAAATCGCCCAAATCGGTCAATTTTCGCTTGATGTCCAAAATCGCGAATTTTGCCCTGTAGGACAACTTGGTGCATCTCGCGCCGAACTTTCCTTTCTCGCTCAAAAGCCTGGATTTCGGCATATTCTAGATTGGCAACCACTTTCGAATAATTTCCATCGATATATCGATCGCTATAAATAATGTTTGAATAAAAATAACGAAAAATAGGCAAAATTTCTAATTTTTTTTCTCAATAAAAAAATATACAAATTTCGCTTTAAAAATTCAATTTCTATCTTTATTCAATTTTGACACTAATCAGATAAAATCTTATCAAATTTGGTTTCAAAGTTGAATGAAATAATATTATAAAAATTACGAAATTTGTGAATTTTGAATTTAAATTACAGAAGTGATGGTAAAATTTTTGTGTAAAATTTTTAAATTAAAACATTTTTATAAGGTCAGACAATATCCGATGAGCTCAATTTTTCAAATCACCCTTCAATTTCGGTCAAAACCGACCTTGACGGATGTCCTTAAAAATAATGCTTGTCTCCAAACGAAAGAAATTTTAGCAAATTGCGTCTCCGGAGACGTTAATCGTACCAATTGGCCTAGAGAGATACACACTCTCGGCTCCGAGGACGAATTTGCTGAAGAACAGGAAGCATATGAACCAGACGGCTCAGCTTTAGCTAATCTGGTGGATCTTGCGAGACGTTTAGAACGCGGTACAATTAGCCCTGACAAAGCTAAGGACGCTAGTGATGGTTTAGTGACCATTTTACTATCTGATGGCACCCTACGCTCTTTCAAAATTAAAAATCAGCTACCAATAGCTACTGAAAATCCATATTGGACACAATTCCTTAAAATTGTGGATTTCAGGTAAAAGCTAAACAGATTTTCAAATTTAAAACTTACTTGAGCCATTTTGGAATTGGTTTGTCTTTTTCCTCATAAGATAATTGATAAACCTCTCCATTCTCATACCTAAAATGATTTGATGAAATAAAAATTTGACAAGAATATCGAATAATATTTTTTCAAATTTTGATTCTATAAATTTTTCCGAAAAATTTTCTCTACAAAATATTATCAAAATTTTTTTCAAAAATTTTTTGTACCTAGAATATCGCGATATTTTCATAATTTCTCTTTAAAGATAAAATACTCACTGTATAAAGACCATCATCAAATACGGTGGAAATAAATAAAAATGAATTCTCTCAAATAATCTTCGTTAAATTCTCCAGGCGATTCGAAAAATATCCCTTTAAAAATTAATTTTATTTTTTTTCAAAATTATTTCCGGCTCTTTATATAGGTAAATTCATAAGTTTTCAATACCACTCACGATCTACTGAGGGGCCATAAACAGTGCAAATTTTGTTATCGATTTTTCATGAAAATTTAAGCCAATTTTAGCTAATATAATTTTAGCTAATATATGCTAATTTTCAGAAAAATTGAAGAACAGCACTGTGCCGATCCCCGTCAAACAAATCGGAGTGAGGTATTTTCCCAAGATACTCTCACACGTACCTTACAGCGCGAAGAGGGTAAACTTTGGAAAATTGCTAACGATCCCTACCATGAAAGACAAATTCGTCAAACGAATCTGCCCAACCATTATAATCGAACACCGCCTCAGATGGAACCGATCCAACAGTTCGCAAGTCCAGCGAATCGGAGCGAGGATCGATTTTCCCGATCCAGCGGATCGGGCGAAGAGTATCGCAATTTCCATGAACGGCCACAAAATGGTTACCAGCAAATGTCTCCAAGACATGATCAGCCTGGGCCTAAAAGATTTCGACGCTAGGTTAAAAATTCATAATTTTGGCATAATTAAGCGAAATTAAGATTTATTGTAAATTAATTTTAAAATTTTTTTTCTCAAAAACTAACATTAATATTACGCTAAACTCATTTTAAATTTTCGCGTCAATTTAACTATAAATTTTATAAAACAAAAGACGAAATTTTCTCTTAAAATGTTTTTTCTAAAAATTATTTTTCTCTCAGAAATAAAAATAATGAGTCATAATTTTGTGTTAACCTGACTCAGGTGACTCACAAATTGAAGAGTACGAGAAAATAATGATTCATTAGAAAAAAAACAGAAATATTGGGTCATGAAATGACTCATTTATTTTAATAAAATATTTTTTTTTGGAAAAAATATTAGCAATAAATACTCTTAAGGTGAAGTAGTACCACTTACCAGGTATAATGCTAGGCATTATTAACTGGGGGGGACATCTATATTTACGATCCAAGGACAATCCTATTTATTTGTCGGATCGACCTTGGTGACGCAACCTAGGGCTATATAAGTGTCACAACTACACACCTACGCGAAACTCTAGATTAATTTAATATTGTGGCATTAAATGTTCACAACGATTAAATCAACCTAGAGATAGAAGCCACCGGTATAAAAAGGGAAAAGTATTAAATTAGAGATTAAAATTAATATTTTAGGTTTTCTTACTTATAGCAGTCACGGCTCAGCCAATTCTTTTCCGCTCGCATCGCTCTGGTTTCCGGTCAAACCGGAAGACCAATCCTCTGCTGCCGATCGACTGCTCATTACTAAATTTACGAATTTAGTCAAAGATTCCAGCTGTCTGTTTAATTTGGGTCCATCTGTTAAACACTAAATAAACCCATCTTTGAAACATACAGCCTCATACCGGTATACCGCCAACCCGACTAAAACCGGAACTCTTCGGCTCCCGACTACTTTCACAGTACCTCGTGACCTTGAGAGCTCAGGCGTTAGTCTTACGGGTCGAAAGTATACCCTATCTTTAACCCTTTAATTCCTACAAACCGCAAGGCAAAAGCTTTAGTAAGAACCCTTTTACTCCAGCTTACATAGATATTTCGGTTATTAACCAAATATCTGTGTAAACCGGCCATGACCATCACTTGCTGACGTTTTGTTAGAATGCGTAGCCACAAACGTTAAAATCACACGTTAAAAGGAGTAGTGGCTACGCATTCTAACCAAAACGTGATAAAGGGATATGGGGTAAATGAAAAATTCGTAAATTTTGTTTTTTCAATCTTGTAAGTATGGGGCGAAACTTATACGTATAAGTTTAACTATAACCGTATAACTTATATCCGGAGCACGATCTTCAAAATAAAAATGCCAGAAAAAATTATTTAAGCTCATTTTCCGCAGAATAAAATGTAATTGATGATCAGAATTGAAGAACATCTGAGTTTTTTCAAATGTTATTTTTTTTTCGTTTTTAACAATTTCCTCCATGGTATGAATGGTTGTGGTTCATTATCAAAATATGTTCTAATTCTCCCGACTCCATTTATGCTTGTTGATATCTCCATCAATGAACGCACTCCAGATTTAGGTCCTCCAGTTTCTAAAAAATAAATTTCAAGTGTTCAGCCTTAGATTCTACTACAAATTGTTCTTGGTCTTTTATTATCTAGAAATCGATTTGAACGCCAATTTATGCTTTTCAACTTCATTCTCTATATCCTTTTCCAACGGAACTCCATCTCAAAAACGTTTACTATCTCTATATCGCGTGTTCTAATCCCACTGATGTTGTCTAACTGATTGTCTTAAGACACGAAAGTGATTGCTTGAGTGATAACACCGATAAAATTTAGCGGTCCCATTTCAAGATCTTTGCTTATAATCATACTCAAGAAAATCACTCAGACAACATTAGTGGATTTGAACACGCGCTATAAAGATAGTAAACGTTTTGAGATGGAGTTCTGTTGAGAAAAGGATATTCTTGGTCGATAATTAGAATAAGCCCTTTTTCGGACAATGACCAAATAATATGTTCATAGTATATGTGAAATACAGATTGATGCGAGTTAAAGGAAATAAATACTAAAATTTGGGAATTCTAGATTTTTCTAGTACTGGCTAAGAATTTCAATCCATTGTAAATAAATCATACCATAGTTATTTATCTTACCTTTTGCCGATTTCGCTTAAACGCAGATTTCTGAAAACCGTCTGACTATAAAAAAATGATAAATTTTTTAGGAAAATTTTGTGTTATTAATAAATATTAAAGAGTTTCGATTCCATACGTAAAACCTATTTTATTTATTTGGAGTGGTTTAGCAAAATCTACTTTGTATGAAATATTAAGCGCTCTGATTACTGATCGCGGTGAAGTACTGGTAATTAAGTAAATACAACAAACAAAATAAAACTCTGAAAAACATTGGGGTATCAAACGCTTTTTGGTCAACTGCAATAAAAAATATCATGAAATACAATAAAAAACCGGTACAATCACATTTAAAAAAATGCATAAGTTTCAAATACCTTATATTTCCAATTTTAAGGAGTTATAATTTAAGATATTTTTAAACTTTTTAATGCAGCATAAATTTGAAACCTAAATTTAGAAAAATATTGTATGAATAAAAATGTCGTAAATAATTTTTTCAAATCGTACTCATCCGTGTCGCAAAAGAGTTTAAAGTCATTTTTACCATAATCCTTAAGTATTTGAGAATTCATCGCAAACATATAAAGCCCAGGATACTCACTTTTGCATGAAAAATCCAATTGCGTCGATATCTGCCCAAGTTTTAGGCGCAGGTAATTGACCACCCAGATTATCACAAAATTGTATTGATTCAAGCATATCCAATGCAGGTACTGCAATCACTTCAAATTCACCATAATTGCAAGGGATTTATTATGTGATTGTATTAAAAAAAATTATCAAAAAGTAGATATAATTATATCTAAAAGCTTGTTTAATAAATTGATATAAGAATTGTATAAATAGAACGTTTTGGCCTGATACAAGACTGATTTTGTGATGGCAATAGACATGGTCAGGGAGAGATAGCTTTTGGGATAACGGTTTAAATGTCAGTTGAGTTTGATGAGTGACATATCTAGACAATGCGTCGTGTTATCAGTCGCAGTCTCTTCCACACATCTTTTCATTCAATCCTATCTTCTACTGAGACAAACTAATCTACTATCCAAAACTATTTTTGTAGTTTTTTTGGAAAGACAGAAGAAACAAAACAAATGGTTATGAAATAATTATAATTTTTATTAGTTCAACCAAATATTTATTTGTTTGATAAGTATTTCTTTTTGAAAATATTTAACAAGGTTAAATTGAAGTTTTTGAAAAGATCCGCAAAAATATTTTTTGAAAACTTTGTGCCTAGGTGTTATAATATATATTATGTTATATTATAACTTATCGGGTGCATTGAAAATCTTCGATAGTTATGAAAAAACAGAAAAATACATTTTGTACAGAAATTTCAGAGATCAAGAAAAAAATTCGAAAAATTGCTGGCTTCTGATTCCAACGTAAAATTTTCTTCTTTTTGGTCAACTAATTTTGAAGATATAAACACTTAAAATTTGAAAAATGGCATTATTTCATGAAAATAACCGATTTTTGCCAAAATGCTAGCAATCGTTTTGCAGAGCTGTGTTAACTACACTCAAAAAGACCAATAACAGCCTAACCGTGCCTCAAATAGGTATGCTCACATTACATTTTCAATGTTTTGTAATTTTTTATATCCTTTTTTCAACCTCAGTGGCTCTTCAAAATGAGAGTTATCTCTATAGCGCATGTTCGATTACCACTGATGTTGTCTAAGTGATTGTGTTAGTGATTGCCTAGTGATAGCGCACCGATCATCTTTGGCGCTCCTAATTTCAAGCTCCCTTGCGTATTATCATACCCAAGACAGTCACTAAGACAACATAAGTGAGATTCGAATACGCTCTATAAAGATAGACCTCATTTTCAACATCCACTTAGGTTGGAAAAATGATATAATTTTGTTTTGTAATTTTCACCTTTCTTGTGAAAATCTTTTCTTATAAGAGCGTATAATTCATTATTGAGCAGTTTTTAGTAAAATTTTTATTCAAATCAATCCCATTTCTCAATTCAACAGATTTTCTTTCAGGTTTTGTTCTCTTAATTTTTGATGAAGAAATCAGCAGTAGACAAGCAAGAAATACCTAGTAATATTTCAAATTTAGAATTTTGAACACCGATATTTTTCATTTTTTCACAGTTCATTTTAATTTGTATGTGTATATTTTTTTTATTGTATATTATAATAAACCAAAAACACTCAACAAAAGATTTTTAAAATTACCCAAAAAGGTGTTTGGAATTTCCAACAAAATAAACTGCGTTTTCAATCTAGTGAATGAACTGAGAAAAATAAAACTTTCCTTTACTTGAACCATATATCTTTTAATATTATTATTCAATCTAAAATTCTAAAACTTATTTAATATTTTTTTGACTTCATAACGGTGCGGCCAAATAGCGGATTGAGGCGCTAGTGTTAATAACAACGCATAACTTTAATTAAATACATTTAAGAATTAGATGAAAGTTAAAATAATTCACACTTTATTTACCTTCAATTTCACTGCCTTTGACAGTTTAACAATAATCAAATTTAAATAGCTAAGACGTCAAACCATCAAATCCTGCTCAAATACACTATCATATTCAAAGGTTCTCATACATGAAATTATAATATTTTTTCTATCAAGGTTAGTTTTTATTCGACTTTTCGGCTAAACAGCTATTTTCAGTGTTAGAGAAATGGAAGAGCAGAATTCGAAAGTTGAATTTTTGAGCGCGAAATCAGATTCCAATATTAAGCAAAAGTACAAATTTTGAATTTCAAAAACGCACCTTTAAAATTCAAAATTTGTATTTTCGCTTAAGGGGGTTCTCAACGGTATGAAAGGTATTTTCGAATGTCTTTCACAGAAATACGGTGGGAGCTACAAACTTCTATCTAGTATGGCTGGAATGATCGAAACCTCGACTGCAAGTCATATGATTTTACTAAATGGCATTTTACTAGTAAACCGAATTGAAAACCGGTAACTTCAAATCTAGAAAAATTTTCAGCGCCTTTAAAAATCACGAAAAAAATTTGAAAATTCTTGAGATTATGTAAAGCTGCCGTAGCGAACTACTGTAATGCCGAAATTTCTATTTTATTTTTCGAACTCTAGAATTTTCTCAAAAACTGAGATTTTGACATAAAATTTTCAGCGCATTGAGTTTTCATTAAATTTTTTTAGCATTTTTATATCTCGAACAAATTCTGTAAGTAAACTGGTGTAGAAGCAAATTTTTAGAAAATTACTCTCACTTTCATTCTAGAGGCGCGCAACTTTAAAATGTTAAAAAAAATGGTCAAAATTTTGAAAAATTAGGTTCATCTTTGGATTGATTTTTTGGTTGTTTAAGAGGGTGGGTGTCGCTTTTTGGTACCTTTCAAGCACGCCTCAGATAAAATCTAGGGCAGTTGTTGAAAAAATCTGAGGATACTCGTTTGTAGATCTAGCCTTCGTCTAACGATTACACATCTCAATGTCCACCTTGTACATCACACCACCAGGTGGTGAGTTTACTGGAGCACTAAACGGTTTTTTTAAATGTATCTTTTTTAGACCCACATACAAAGCGTTCCAAATTTACACAAAGTAGCGAATAAATGAGAGCAAAAACTGATGAGAAGGAATTTTTGATTTTTTTTTCTTCGTAGATTCACTTAAACGCCGATTTTGCCAGTTTTTTGACTTCAATCTCTATCTTCTTTTAGACGAATGTTTAGACGAGCCATTTTTTCGACTAAGGTAGATAATATAATGCGGTAAAAGTGATGAGAAGAATTTTGAATAAATTCTAGAATTCTAGAAAATTGATTTAAAGTGAACCGGAAATGAAAAGTTCGAAAAAAAAGTTCGTCTGATCGGACAAAAGTAATGTAACTGCTTACAGCTAACCAAATTTTGAACCAATCAGCGTCAAATTCGATAATTGGTTTAACATTTTTGCTGAAAAATATTGAAATTTCTAGAATTCGATTAGAAACATTTATGATAATTTAAATGTCATGCATCGTTTTAAGCGGGTCATATTCACTAATAAATAATGTTCATATCATGGTAAAATAGCATTTTATGCGGGTAATGCAAAAAAATTCGAATTTGAAAATTCTAGATTTTGTTCTAGATTGTTTTGAAAAAAATGATTGCACACAAGATTCCTTGGGTCAACTTTAGTCATAACGATATATATATACATAAATTAATTCTATAAAGAGCTAAAAAAAACCAACCCCTTTTAATTAAGTTAATTACATCCACCCCCTTAAAAAGTAAATTAGTTTCGGTTTTTGTCAATTATTGAATCAACAAACAATTTTGCTTAATTGTGAGAAAAACCAATAATTTGTTTGTTCGAAACAAAGAGAAATATCAGATAGATTTCGATTTATGATAAATACTTACTGTAACAAATGTCATTCGAATAAATGCAATTTAAACAAAAAAAAAGATTTAATTATAACTGAGCCGTCACGTAGACCGGATCCTTGTACCGGATCCTTGGTACATGGATTCCGAAAAAAATATAATTTGTGAAAACGACTGTAAGCTTTTATGTGAATTTCCCGGCCCTGAAACGTAGTGTGTTTTTAAGTAGTAGGGCCGGGATATTCACAATAGTGTGAATAGGGGATATGCTGAACCTCGCTTTAGGTTTATATTTTTCTGAAGAAAAATGAAAATTCTAGAATTTAAATTGTCGGATCCAAAAATATAAATTTTCAAGTTCCTGATGCAATAAAAATTGAAACTCCAACTGCCTTATAGGCTCTGATAGTCACATGTCACTGGCTTGTCGAAGCCTGGTGCCCTACTGGCTACGGTTAAACTATACGACTTTCAGTCACATCAAAAATGTGCAATAATTACACTTCGTTTAAGTGGGCAGGAACTATCAAAAAATCTTTGTTGACATCGGGTTTACCGTTGGACACCGGGTTACGTAAACATGCTGATTTGCAAATAAATATACACGGCCGCTTTATTCAGTAAAAATACATTTACAAATACAAAAAAAGATCAAACTCAAGCATACAGGTATGTAGTGATTCAAAATTTAGATTAACCGAAATATACCATGATAATCTAAAGTAACGTTTTGTTAAATTTATATACAGTCAAGTTTGGGCTTTATGGTTTGTGAAATGGATGATCAGAATTAGCTCCTCGTTTATTGAGGAAACTTCAAGTTTGACGCATACTTTTCATTCGCAGCTATAAATGAAGAAACTTTTTATATTAAAACAATATTTTGTGATGACTATTCATCAGATAATCTTGACTTTGACGGTCTGGCGTGTAGGTGGTCACCCATGGCAGACACAAGTTGAGATAACACATTAATACAAATTTTTTATCACATACTGTACTTGATCATTATAAAATGCGAAGAAAAATCTAGGACCAAATTACAGCGCGAAAAAATTAAAGAAAAAGAAGAAAAATTTTGGGAGATTTTTACCGATTAAAATGGCGGCCAATATTTTAAATCGACGATTTGAGCACGAGCGCATCGTGCGCCAGAAATTCCATTAAGAAATTTCGTTTTCCGCCTACGCATTTTCGCCATTTTTGATGGTCAATTTTTTTCATCAAATGACCAAAATTTTTCCTTTAAACTAATTCAAAATTATTTTGTTTAAACCCAAATTTCGTTGCGGTTACGCTCGTACGATTTTTAATTTTAAAAAATCAATATTTATCTTCTTTTTATCGAGTTTGAAGCCAGAAAATAGATTTTTCTAGAGCGATTTTCTGACCATTAGGGGGCTCAATAATTTTTTTTCATCATTTGGATCATTTTATTTGGAAACCTTTAGTTTGGCCCATCGGCCTCCCGTATAAATCTGAGATTATAAACTTGAACAAGCCAGAGCAAGAGTTCTAGAGCATAACATATCAGTTTTTTGTCAGGTCAAATTATTGAGATTGAATTCTTCAAAATGATCAAAAAAATATTTTTTCGCATCAAATAATTATTTCAAAAATGCAATGATATCATGAACATACAGATTTTTGAAGATTTTCAAAATTTAACGCAAATTTTTTTTATCATTATGAAGAATTCAATCTTAATAATCTGATTTGGGAAAAACTTCGAATTTTATCATTTATAATTATTGTGCTTGCCATTTGAAGTTCGAAATCTCAAATTTAGATATTTTACTGTTTATACATTTTACTATCGACCCGTGTTATTAATATGTAGTTAACTCTTGTGTGAACTCTTTTAAATTCAATTTTATTTATAAATCAAATATTTTTTCTTTGGATCGCTTTATTTACTTATTTTCACTCATGAACTTATGAAACTGACTTATGAGCTCACCAATGAAATCATTACGTTATCATTTATGTTTACATATTTTATAAAAAAACAAAATTTCAGAATTCATATTTTTTTTTACTATATATCAATATATGAGTCAAATCAGGATCCGCCCAACCGTCAAATCAAGTTAAATAAATTTTTAATTTTAGATTGAATTATTTCGTCAAAAGCCATGGTTAAAGTTAAGGAAAGTTTAATTTTACTCATTAATAAAACTGATTGCTTTTTGCATGAGTGAAAGATTCTGATGCGGTTCAGGTTTTATAAAGATATAATATCATCAGCGAAAAAATAAAACAATTGATAACATTTTCTTAGCTTTGCTAACTTATTTCTTAGAGATTTCTGTGCTTCGTGCGTTGATGTAAAAATTTGTTAAATAGTTTTTCAGGTATGTGAGGTTTTCGGGTTTTTGGTAAATTTAGAGAAAAGTCGAAATTTCCCGAAAAACTCGTGACTGATGGTCGGAAAAATACAAAAACCCGCTTTTACGCTGAAAACTATCAACCAATAAAAATTTAATGCAAAAAGTGATGATTTTGATATTCAAAATTCTGAATTTAAAACTATACAAGGTTTTACTCGCTTGTCTGCTACCGATTTCTTCATCAAAAATTGAAGCTGCGAAAGAATTTGTTGAAATGAGAAATGGGATTGATTTGAATGGCAAAAATTGTTCTTAACTTTCTCAATGACCAATTTTACTCTTGAACAAGTATTATTATTTGATTTAAATGAAAAATAAATTTTTTCAAGGGATAGTAAAACCCGGTTTCTGACATTTGAAATGTATTTAATGAGCAGAATAGATGTTCAATTCATCGGCATAATATGACCGATTTAAAAAATTCCCAAAAATCATTAAAAATAAATGCATTTTTAGGCGATTTCCCTCTACGAGGAATGTAGATATTTCATAATTTGGTCTGGTACATAAGTTATAATTAGAGAACATAATGTACTAGACCAAATTAGAAAATTTCTACCTTCCCCGTAAAGGGATATGCGATTGTCATGATTCTTATCTATTTTGGGTTATTTTGTAGGCTCATTTTGTTGGCTCATTTTGTAAGCTCATGTTTTTGAAATTCAGCTCCAAATAGGACTCTCGAAAAAAACCAATCGATTTCTACAACGGACATACAATTATTATTAAACATTCATTTTATGAAAGGCAAAAACTGAGGGAATAATTCTGTGATCTGCGTTTTTGAGGTTTTTACCTTCAAAAATGAATATATTTCATTCAAAAATGCCATAACTTTTTTTTTTAAAGGCGCCTCAGAGTTAAAATTTTGAAGGAAAATCATAGAAGTGTCTCAATTTCTATAAAAACTGCCAAAAAACTTTCTTGATCATATTTTGATTTCGGGAAGCTAAACAAATATTTTGGGTTTATTTTGCTTTTTTTGAAACATTTTCGTGGAAAATAGAAAGTTTTCCAAAAATAAGTTTAAGAAGCGAAAATAAGCACAAAAAAAATTTAAATTATTTTCATATTTTTTATTAATAGTACTTACAAAGGTCCAAAAATGATAAGTAACATATTTTTATAACTGATAACAAAGTTCATAGAATCACAAAATAAATCCTCGCAATTATGGTAAATTTGAAGTGATTGCAGTACCTGCATTGGATATGCTGGATCAACACAATTTTGTGTAATTTGAACGGTTATTTACCTGCACCTAAAACTTGGCAGATATCGACGCAATCGGATTTTTCATGCAAAGGTAAGTAAAATCTTTCCTTAGTGCACAATCGTACGCTCGACTTTTAATCAAGATAACAAATTTCTTCAAATCATAACTGTAAAAAGCGAAAATATAAATTATCAAAAAATTATGCATTTTCTTCAAAATGGAAACATATCGGTTTTTGATCGTATTTCATCAAATTTTTTATTTTAATCGGCCAGGAAACGTTTGATATTCAATTTATCGCATAGCATTATCATTGCCGTATTTACTCAATAAACGGTATTTCACCGCAATTAATGATCAGAGCGCTTTATTTTCATAAAGAAAGATTTCGATAATCCAGTCGGAATTAAATAAAATGAGTTTTACACATGAGAAAGAAACTTTTTTCATATTTATAAATAACTTAAATAATTTCCTAAAAAGTTTTACCAATTTTATAAAAGTCAGACTGTTTTCAAAAAATTGCTTCTAAGGAAAATCGCCAAAAATTGAGATCAATAATTTTTGAACGATTAATAGAAAGTTTTAATTGTTTGATTTATTTCCATACGAAAATCAGTGTATTTTGAGAGCATCATATTTTCGAGCAGCTTCATCAAGTAGCATATGAACATTCACATTTTGAAAAATATTTTTAAGAACCGGAGGACCCAAAATTTGGAGTGCGTTCATCGATGGAGATATCAACCAGCAGAATGGAATCGGAGAATTTAGAACATATTTCGATAATAAACCAACGTCATTTATACCATGGAGGAAATTGTTAAAAGCTTAAATAACACTTAGTAAAGTTTAAACATTTTTCAAGTTTCCTCATATGTTTATATCTACGATTTCTTGTTGAGCCCTTGTGAGAGTATTCGAAAAAGTTCCGCATAAGCAACAGATGCACTATATATAGGGTTGGCAACACAATCTATAACCCTGAGTTGCGCACGAGAAAATTAAAATTTAACGTGAATATTGAAAAAATTTATTAATGGCATTACGGGATGAAAAAGTATGGAAAGACTTGCAAAAATTTTTAGCTGAAAAGGCGTGCTATCCATTAAAAGTCGGCCGGGTAAAATTTTGAACCAAGTCCTGTCCGTCCGGTTTGTCCATTTGAACCCATATTGAAATGATTTCTCCTGCGCCTTTTACACCACGTTCATAACTTTGAGAAAGTGACCAATGAAATAGCGGTATACTTGAATTAAGTCGACAATCGAGTATTCTGATTGGACACTGGATCATAGTTATGACGCGTGGTGTAAAAGGCGCAGTAGGAATCATTTTTGATATATACAGAAAAAAACTTTTATAGCGTTGCACCCCCAAGAAATTCAAGAACAGGTTTGTAGAACGAGTTTCTCATGTGAAAAAAGTGGGTTTTTATCATTCAGAATCATAGTAAATCAAAAAAATTCTAAATATTGAGTCAAAAAATGTATTTTTACGTTTTTTATAATTCACAATTATTGTTATTTGTAAAAGTCTTATCAAACCGCACCAAATGAATTGGAGTGGGCTGCATTTATATGAATATATTTCACCTGGAAATATGGAGAATGGATTTGGGGATATTCATGCAAAAGTTACAAAATTGATACTTGTTATACTGCTCATTTAGCATCTAGAGGTATTACATCCTGTGCCATGTTGCTTGCTAGTTACTGCTTAATCCCAGTATGAAATAAATTATAATAAAAATTGTAGAAATTCTATTTATTTTCGTGACTTTTATTTATATGAATTACACCGTCCTCGCTCCCTACGGGTCAAAAACTGAGCTAGAAAAGTGTACCAGTTAAGGAGGTAGTAAACGCGGTAGGCTCCCAGTCGTCTGCGTCCATATACTCTATATAGCGGTGTGGTAGGGCTAGGGAGTGGTGTGTGGTAGAGCTAGCGCTGCGATAGGGCGAGCGCTGCAGTCTAGTACTTTTCGATACTGTATTTTTAAATAATGTATAACTTATACAGTATAAGGTTAATATATTTGAGATTTAAAATAATTATAACTTATACATTAATTTAACCTAAAGAAATAAAGGAGTTCAACTTGATAGATGTGAGATAGGTGGTCTAAAGCCTCATTTTTAGTTTTAAGGATATCACAAAAAATACCAGAAACAGCTGAAAACTTCTGAGAAGCAAAACTGCCAGGGGTCGGCAGAATTTCATCGGACCTATTTTTTTGATCCGATCCGATCAGGTTTTTGTTAACCTCCGATCCCATCAGGCTTTTAAAATCTGCGATCGGATCAAGTTCGATCCGATAAGGTTTTTCAAGATGTTATGCCGACGGTCGGCAGCCGCCCCTGATCCTTTCAACTCTCGAAAGTACTATTCTAGAAAATAATATTTTCGTTGGAAGTCAATTTGCGAGTTTTGAAGCTTCGTTTTCAACACAGAAAAATAATAATTATAATTTTAGAAACTATATCAAATTCTAAGAAAAGTATATAGGCAGGAATTTATTAAAGTTAGGACCCATCCTTATACTTTGACTAAAAAACTTACAGTTTAGATTACAATCGGGCTTGTTAAAGGGATGGGATAGATAGGGATGGGGATGCATCCCTTGGGAATGGATGGGGATTGATTCTCCAGGGATGGGCCATCCTCATTTATCCCTACTTATCCCTCAAGCCATCCCTTTTTATCCCCACGCCATCCCCACGTTATCCCCACTTTATCTCCATTTTATCCCTAATGCAAATAAAATTTTCGATTAATTTAAGGGGGTACTGGTCGCTGGAATTGACTTTTCTGGATGAGAAATCAGCCTAACCGAGAAACTATGGGACAATTCAGATCAGCCATGTTGTAGATCTACCCTTAATCTTGTCAAAACAATTGGTCAATGACTTTTTGTTCCGATACACTCTGAGATACGTTACCAGTACAAGGTGCCCCTTGACCAAATTTCAAAATTTATGTCCTCCCAGGGTTTATTTAGAAAGCAGCTCAAATAATAACATATTTCGTATGACTTATAAACTTAGGTCCTCTAAAAGCGTTTTTTTCAAAAATCACTTCAGTTTTTCTAAAAATCGCAGAAAACTACCGATTTTTTGCGATTTTTAGCATTTTTATCACCAAAAATCTATCTCCTCCTAGGTTATTACCATTTTCAAAGCCCCAAATGCCTCATAAAACCAGCGACCAGTACCTCCTTAAGATGGTTATGGGCATCAATTTAACATACGATTACAAAATCTAGATAAGATGTGGCATACCCAATGTGTTTTAGCTTTTGGGGTGTTCCCCGAGGAGATTCACGCTTAACCAATCAGAGCGCGACTTGGTTAGATANTTAAAGGGGCGTTTCAATCTCCCCGGGGAACACCCCAAAAGCTAAAACACATTCGGTATAACGGACAGCCATTTGTAAAAAAATAGAAATTGATGGAAATTAACTATCTTGTGCTTATCAATTATTTTAGTTGATGACTTTTTATAAAAACTTTTCAGATTTTATAAGGACAAGTCTGTTTTGTCTATACAAAGAATAATTTCTTTCGCGAGTAATTTCTTAAAAATTTCAAAAAATGAAAAAAAACTCTACCTTGTGGTAGTATTGCCACAAATTATATTTTGGAAAAATAAAAGTCAAATTCAGATTTAATTCGACCTGGTGCGAAACGAGTAATTAAAAGAGATTTAAGGGATCAAAAAATAATTGAGAGCCGGATTTCACAGTTTCAAATTGGTCAATTAGGGCCGGTTTACCCTTAAATATTGCTAACCCAGAGCCAACACCCCTTTAAAAATATTCACTTAGGGCCGGTTCCCCCCTTAAATATTTCTAACTGAGAGTCGGCACCCCCTTTAAAGCCGGTCCCTCCTGATAATTTCAGTAGAGCTTTTACCAGGACGCGAATGTGCTCAAACTTTTGGCCACACTGCTTTTGTAGGACGCGGGTTTCTATAAAAAATACCAGGACGCGAAAAATCACGCATCGAATCGGTTCCGAGATGCCCAATTTTCAATTAAAGTATCAGGAAAAGAAACGCTGCAGAAAGTTTTTGAAAAGTTTTTGTAAAAGGAAAATTTGTTAAAAATCTGGTATCGCATCGGTTCCGAGAGCTGGAAGTATTTATTTTTAAATCTCAGAAAATTTAAGGAAAAGAACATTGCGAAATCCCCGAATCTTCTATTTCGGGTGTTTTCCTTAAATTATGTTTTTCTTTCACCGAAACAACCGTATAGCGTATCTTGGAAATTTAATTTTCCTATCTTTGAAACTGACTTTTCACTCTTTTTTACAAATTAATTAACAAACTATGGATATTTTAGCGTCAAACATATCGTTTATAGGATGGGTGAACCTTAGAAAGGAAGATTTTGAAGGTCTTCAAATGACCCAAACAACCTATGGGATCGATAGATAAATGAATTTGGGAAAAAAAACCTTCTTACAGTTTTTTCCAAAAATGACTTAAAATGACCAAAAATCGTGATTTTCGGTAAAAAAAAGTTTCAATCGAAAATTATTTTGAAAATTTGAGACCATGTACACCCTAGCATTAAGAGGTGTTTTAGCCCTAACACTGAAGTAGCTAGTNAAAAAAAAATTGATTTTGTGAAAAAATGCCGATTTTTGTGATTTTCAAACCCCAAAAACTGCCATTTTTGAAAAAAATTCGACATAAAAAAAAATGTTGTCTAAAGTAGTTTTACCCCGAGAATTCATTTCTGGGGTCAAAAATCACTTTTAAGCAATTTGTTTTTTCAGCCAATGAGGAAGCACCAAAATTTTGAAAATTTATGTCGAAAAATTTCAAAAAAATAATCTCCTTAAAATTTGACACAGAAGGGCTTCCTCGGATTTTCCTCAATGTTGTGCTATATAGGAAATGCTTCATTTGTCACGCCGGGTTCACCCATCCTAATCGTTTAATATAAAACGCGATTTTTTAAAAGGACGCGAGCGCAAAACTTCGCGTCCTGGTCTCTCTACTGTACTCATTTAGGGCCGGCTACGCCATACCTCACATATATTGCATATAATATATGATTATTATCAAGCTTTATTTTTTCCGGTTTTGAAAATATCAAAAGCGCTAAAAAATTCTGAATTTTTGAAGTTTGAAAATTTCAAATTAAACTTTTAGCAATAAACGTTTGATCGGACAAAAATTATTTTTTTATCAAATTAACTGCCTTGTTGAACTTAATTATGTACAGTTTTTTGGTACATATATCTCTAATAGATGGTGTCATATTACACTTTTGTAACTAGCGAATTTTTGAATTATGGCTTTTTAAGAAAATTTTGAGTTCGAATTAAACTTTTCCAATTCGACAAATTATGAGAAATTTTCGATAAAAGTTCCGAAGTTTATGAAAAAATGCCTTGTTTTTCGTTCAAAATTGTATTTCAATATTTGTGTCAAATCAACGTAAAAAATTCTACAAAATGGCTACTTACACTTTTTCACTAAGTGACCTCATATTATTCATTATATTTTTTCTATCAAAGATCGTTTTTATTTGACGTTTTGGCTAAACAGCCATTATCAGGTATGAGAAAAGGAGTGCAACAGAATTTCAAGTTGATCTCTACGTTTTACGCGCGAAATTAGTTTACAAATATTTTTGCGAAATCTAATTTTGAATTATGAAAGGTCTGCATTTTTTCCCGCAACCTAAGTAATCGAGCCCTCAGAACGAGTACTTAGTTCTAGCTCGATTAAGTGATAGAAGTAATCTGGAATTATACAAACACATATCAATGTCAACATTATCAACATATTAATGCTCCATACCAAGTCCTAATCCAACCGACTGTTTTTCGAAGGTCCACTTCTCAGCATTTTAGAAACAAAAATCTCACATTAAAACTTCGAACAAGACATTTCGAGAGGACTGCGATTAACACTGAGGAAACCGTCCTTTGGAATATAAAGACCCCACATAAATGTATGCACAATTTAATATGTGTTTGTATAATTCCAGATACTATCACTTCTATCACTTAATCGAGCTAGAACTAAGTACTCCTTCTGAAGGTTCGATTCTTAGGTTTGCAAAAAATGCCAACCTTTTCATAATTCAAAAATGTAATTTCGCAAAATATTGTAAACTAATTTCGCGCGTAAAATAAATCAACTTTCGAATTCTGTGCACTCCTTTCTCATACCTGATAATGGCTGTTTAGCCAAAACGTCAAATAAAAACGATCTTTGATAGAAAAAATATAATGAATAATATGAGGTCACTTAGTGAAAAAGTGTAAGTAGCCATTTTGTAGAATTTTTTACGTTGATTTGACACAAATATTGAAATACAATTTTGAACNCATTATACATATTAATGTCATACCAAAGTCTATCCAACGACTGTTTTTCGAAGGTCACTTCTCAATTTTAGAAAGAAAAATCTACATTATAAAAACCTTCGAAAAACATTCGAAGGACTGCTGATAACACTGAGGAAACCGTCTTTGAATATAAAGACCCCACATAAATGTATGACATTAATATGTGTTTGTATAATTCCAGATACTATCACTTCTATCACTTAATCGAGCTAGAACTAAGTACTCCTTCTGAGGCTCGATTACTTAGGTTTGCAAAAAATGCACCTTTTCATAATTCAAAAATGTAATTTCGCAAAATATTGTAAACTGATTTCGCGCGTAAAATAAATCAATTTTCGAATTCTGTGCACTCCTTTCTCATACCTGATAATGGCTGTTTAGCCAAAACGTCAAATAAAAACTATCTTTGATAGAAAAAATATAATAATTTTATGTCTCAAAACCACTGAATATCATATTATTCATATGCTCTTTGAAAAATAATATGACATCGTTCAGTGATTTTTGTTCACAAATAATTAGAAATATTTTTAAAAATTTCTCATTTTTTGTTCAAAAATTTTCAAATTAATTTTAATGGGATCCTTAGCTGAAAATATTGGAAATGGCTACTTTCACTATATTTAAATATGTCCTCGTTTTGTTTCTTCGCTCTTGTTTATACTCTGAATCATACTTTTTGAAACGAAACTACAGTTTGCCAGTAATCCATCAAAGCCCACTTTTATCCAGAATTAAAAAAAATATTTTACCGACATTTGCCAAATTGGTAAGTCAACCTGTCCACCATTTAAAATTTACTTCATTTAACTCACGAAAAAAAATATTTTTTTTGATGTGCTAAAATCTCGTTTTTTTCGTCTCTTTTCAGAAATTTCAATTTTCGATTTTTACTTAAAAATCGTATGAATTAAAACTTAATAAATTTTCAATGGTGGAGAGGACCGTTTTTTAGAATTCCTAATTAATAAAAGTAAAAAAATAAATTCTACCGTAATTTATGAAGTAAAAATAATCAATCTGAAAAAATTCAGATTATACAAAGTAAGCTGAAAAGTGGCAACTTCTGTTCGAAAACGATTTTATTCGACAATTTTGAAGTGGCAAAAAGTTTCCCATCATAAGAAAAAAATTGAAAACGTACAAATCTGTCAGAATGCACCGAGGCCCATTAATAATCAGATATAGAAATCAAGTTTTGGAAACTTAAAAATTTGTTTTATATGGTTTTTAAGAGATTTTCTGATAAAATTTAAGGAATTGGATCGTGTTATTAAATAATTGAAATGGAAAATTTTCAAAAAAATAATTATATTCCATCGGCAAATGCCGTAACCTGATAGGATCGGTTTGAAAAAAATTCATTTTATCCGATCTGATGCGATCCGATCAAGTTCTGCCGACCCCTGTATTGAACACCCTGTTTCTATTATAGAGAGTCACTTTGGTGAAATTGAAGATATCAATTAAATAAATCAACAATAAAATATTTCAAACGATAGTAGTTTCTTTGCGAACATGTCGTTTTTCTTTGAACTCGCCACTGCAAATATTATACGTGGCACGAATATGTCAAGGTGGTGCCATAAATTTAGAATGTTGCAGTCAATATCACCTACGAAAATACAGATTTATTTAAATTTTATGCTTATTATCGTGAGTTTCGCCAATGTGAATATTTTTTAGCGCATAAAATAATAAGATTTTTAAAGAATTATTAAACAAATTTTATGAAATTCAAAACATGTTGAAATTTCTTTTATTTTTTGTCCAAAATTTTTAATTTTTCGTTCAAAATTTTTCGTAGATTTAATTAAAATCGGCGCGGTTCTAAACTTTGAGGAATACACACTTTAATTTTGCATGCGTCCTACATATTTTCATCCTCTTAAAAAATTCTAATCAACTTTTCGGATCCAAGTTCAAATTTTTGAAGAAATTGTTTTTTTTTATTTCTGGCACAAAAAACTATATATTACTATAAAGTCCAAAAAAGTTGCAATTTTCCTGAACTTATGACACTCCCTAGCGGTTTACTTCCATGAAAAACTTGACTCTATATGTTTGTCACTTTTGGAGACTGAATGTTGCCTTAAATTTAACTACATTGTCACTTGTATATGTCATTGTAAAAAAAATGTTGGTTTTCAAGAAACAGTGTGACAGTGAACTTTTTTTCTCTCGCAGTTATTAGTTCACAAACTTCGGAATTTAACAAATGTTACAATGTTATTCACTTAATTCTATCCTTGATTCAATCAATGACATAAGTCATTATATATTTTCCAGTTTTCCCGTAGTAAGCGCTCAAAAGTAGTCTGCCTTTAAATAGGCTTTTGGGTGTGAGGGCGAATTCTCGTTTTCTGGCGTTTTGAGAGGTTAAAGAGGACGTGGGCGTCATATCTCAGCTTCCTGTATAATCTTTTTGATCACCTATTTTGTAGAGAATTTTCAGCCAAGTTTTTTCACTTACAAGATTATTTTTGTTTTTGAGATTTTTTTAAAGAAAAGTCGGTTTTTCGGAGGCTGAAATTAAAGGTTAAATTAAGGGTGACGATAATTGAGATTTCGCAGATAACTTTTTTGATTGCCTTATTTTGTAGAGAATTTGTCACTGAGTTTTTTAGCTCACAGGATTTTTTCTCAATTTTGAATTTTTATGAAATAAAGTAGGGTTTAGAAAATTTATAGTTCAGAATTTCAACAGAAAAAAGAAATTCACAAGTCATTCCTGAGATTTTGGAGAGCAAAATTGGAAAAAACTCTTCGCTCGGACTTTAATCCAGGCTTTGCGGTGAATTTGATGCACAAATTGAAAATTTTCTATATATTTTCAAGGAGGAGAAGGCTTTTGCGTGACGCTCCCAAATAAGCTGTTTTGACCACTAGGGGCAAAATTTTCAAAAAAGGCTTTCGCTCGGAGATGCGCATTTGTATTTGGAAGTTGAATTGCAAATAACAAGAAAAAATGATAAGGAATAAATGAGAAGTAGGCTTTTCAGTGCTTTGAGAGACGCCTACTAAAAACCATTTTATGAGCGTAGGTTGAGGTATCAGATGCTCAGGTTTCTCAGAAACTTCACTTGAAAATGTGTAAAAAAGAGCCCAAGTATCGACGCTCACTTCCTTAAGGGAGTGGGTGACAATATCTGAAGGTTTCCAAACAGACTTTATCATCAGCCTATTTTGTAGAAAATTTTCCGACGAGTATTTTGACTTATTCCTTTTTTAATTTTAAGATTTTTTCACAAAAAAATCGGGTTTAGGGGGGCTGAAATTTAAGGTGAAATTGTATGTGATTTCAAATTATCAGTTCCAAATTATGATCTAA
This sequence comes from Oikopleura vanhoeffeni, assembly GCA_004367855.1. Taxonomy (NCBI): domain Eukaryota; kingdom Metazoa; phylum Chordata; class Appendicularia; order Copelata; family Oikopleuridae; genus Oikopleura; species Oikopleura vanhoeffeni. The sequence continues at coordinate 68,897 of SCLH01001901.1, read as the reverse complement.
AATTTATCTAGCATATCAATTTTGTAAATAAACTCATTTTATTCTAAATACTGCTCGAAAAAATAATTAAAATTCAATTTTTCATCGTTTTTGTCAAAAATATTTTCTAAATTTTCAAAAAAAAAGAGAAATTCACAAGCATTTTCAGACACCCCAAGACAAAATCGTCAAAAAATGACTCCATCAGATTTTAAGCCAGCTTATGTGAACGCGTTGCAGCATAAATCAAAAAAATTTAATGAAAAATGTAGGACGAGATAGCTTTTTAGTGAGCCTTCCAAACTGGCTGTTTGACCACTAGAGGCACACAATTAAAAAAACTTTTTCATAAGATTTCCGTATTCCACTAGAGGCACACAATTCAAAAAAACCTCTCCATTAGATTTTCGTATTCATAATTTGAGACTGACTGTCTAATTACAGAAAGAATTGATATNGTTTCAGCGCGTTCAATTTTAACCAGTGTAACACTAGTCAAAATTTAGTTTGAAGAAAAATTCTAGAGTTTGAAATTTTTTTTCAAATTTAATTCCTACTACCCACAGATTGTATTCCGCGACATGCGCACAGATTGCGTGGGCGGAGTCCCTATCTCACAATGGGCAAGTCGAGCCCCATTGGCTGAAAATTTCCCCCATGGCTGGGGTATACATTCTTTTGATAGTACAAAAGTGTTTTAATTCTGTTTTTAACAATCCCTCCAATTTGTAAACTTCTACTGTAATAATTGAACAAGCTGAAACATTTTTTAGATTTGAAATTACCGGGTTTGAATCTGGTATACTGATAAAACTGTAAATAATAAAGGTATGAAAATGATCAGATTTAAAGCCAAGATTTCAAGCAATTCAGCAATATTTAATTGAAGTATTTCGCATTTACGGTTTGTTCACAAAATGAGATCAAAAAACCCCCTTTATGGCAGTAGCAACCTCCTTAAGAGTCTTTATTTTCATGTTGATTTTACCCGATTGGTATATTTAACTAATGAAATTAAGAGATTTCAGATTTTTTGCGCGAATACTGTTAGTACTGTCATACATCGTTAATAACGATTCGTTATATAATTATATTATATATTATTTCTCGTGATAAATCCTTGTCGTATAAGTTAGACAGTATAACGTTATATAATATTTTATATATAATATGATTAATTGTTATTACGATATTTGATTATATATTGTATTGGAAAATAAATCCAACGATGTGATTAATTAATTTATCGAAATTCAATGATGTATTTTAATTAAATAAATAACGATTTATCGTGAGAAATAATATATAATATAATTATATACCGAATCGTTAGTAACGATGTATGACAGTACTAACAGTATTTTCGCAAATAATCTGAAATCTCTTAATTATACTGATCGGGTCAAATCAGCATGAAAATAAGGATTTTTAAAAATAAGAAAAATTTATATACAATTTTTATATACTACCCTGATAATATTTTTTGGATCCTGGTTACCAAAATCGAACCTTCGAGAAGGTTTTTTGAAGGAAAATCTCGACTGTCTCCTCATCTCACGTACACATCACATTATTATAATAGTAGTAAATTACATATTACTTTAACCTACTACAGTGGGTGAGACCAATGGGCAACAGTGAGACCAATAAGTAACACTTTTGTGCCAAATTGATGGCAAAATTGGACTTAAATGATGCCAATGGGCAACAGTGAGACCAATGGGCAACACTTTTGGCCAAATCTCGTGTGTTGTTCATTGGTCTCACCCAGGCTTCCAAAAGGAAAGGGAACAAAAGGGGAAGGGAACGTTCCCCCTTACCCGGGAAGGGAAGGTAACGAAAATTGGTCTCACCCACTGTATATAACTTACCATATAACTTACCGTATACTTTAATATATAAGGTAACTAAGTATGTAATTAACTATATAAGTTATACTATATAGTACTATATTATAAAACATATTTCATTTCGCGAAGCGAAATGAAATATGTTGCTTATATTTTTCATTTTCTTAGATATAGTCATCTTTCGAGAACATAGTCATCTTTGGAGAACATAGTCATCTTTCGAGAACATAGTCAAGTGAACTCTAGGCATGTGATTACGCGAACATGTTGTTCAAATCCAAATTTATTATTTATTTAAGGGGGTAACCCTCATGGGAAAACATGATTTTGTGTTTTTTAGGGCAAATATCTTAGAGACTACACATTGTGGAACCCAAAGGTTGAATACAATGTATTACTAGAACGAATATCTTATATCCTGAATCATAATTAAAGATCACTGATTGCTCGACCAATCAGGAACTAGCTTAAAAATAGAGTCATATTTTCTCGCAAAAAGCCTATTCCTCGTGAGTTTTGAAGGTAGGAAATTTGTTCGTAGCTTTTAGAGCCACAAATACTTATGCAGGTCTGTTCGGTTTTAATGCAGGTACATCGGTTTGAAAATTTTTAATAAATTCGCTCCAGAATAGACAAGAACCGTTTTTTGAGCTGATTTTGAGGGTCTTGCGCAAAAGCCTATTCCTCCCTAGATTTGTTAGCAAAAATCGAAACCAAAATTAATGAAGTCCGTATAACCCATAGTTGAATCAGGAGCAAATGAGTTCGCGGACAGCTATTACTATCGAACGCTAATTTTTGTGTTTTTTTTTTATTCCGAAAACTGAACGTTAAATTCCGAATATCCATAAATTGATCAAAATCAAAACGATATATTTCCAAAACGATGAAAAGAATTTTTCTCACGGAATATGGAGATAAAAATACTACCACTTTGTTTAAAATTGTCATATTTTTTGAGAAAAAAGATATGAACATGAAGTTTTGATCATTTTTGCGTTGAGCATCAAGCATGAGGGGTACCCCTTAACAAAACAATTACGTGAACGTACTTGATACTGTGATTGTTTATTAAAGTCAAATTTATATCCAAATAAAGGTTAAATTTGTATTTTTATAAACTAAAGTTCAAATCGCAAACAAAAAAGGGAGGTGTGCAAGGTCTTTAAAAAACTCAAGTTTTTCTACACTTCATAAATAAAAAAATAAAGATGATATTAATAAAGTGTATTATATCAAAAAAACTAAGATTGTTTCTAAAGTTAATTATATCAAAAAAAACACAATAAACACGAAAATAGCTATATATATACTTTAATATATATCATTTGATAGTATATACTATAATATATATCATTTGATATGATACACTTTAAAGTTGACTATGTTGACGAAAATGTTAAATATAGTATAATATAACTTAATGTAACTATGTTTATCGCCGTAATAAAAATATTGTTAGTTTGGTCAATGAGTATTCGTTTATAATTTATGAGAATAGTGGTTGTAGCTCATAATTTTTTCATAATACTTTCGAAAAGTATCAGTACGCGTCCACGAACGGTTTTTCAGGACTATGTTGTGAACTGTCTTTTTTAAAGTTTTAAGTTGGAGTTTGCTAGTTCGGTCTAGTACATTAGTAGTACTTTCATGGCATAATGTACTGGACTAAACTACAACAGGGTCCGGCGTATAGGTGAAACCTACGCAAAAACATACGTTAGCCTCCGCAATCGCCCACNCATCTGAAAATAAAAACTTTTTCTTCCTGACGTCCGGCGTATAGGTGAAAGGCAAAAGATAGGGTTTTTTTTTCAAAACTTCCTAGGCAAAAAGATAGGCGTTTTCGAAAAGCCAAAATAAAGGCATATTTAATAATTTTTATAAATGAAAAAACTATTCAATTAATAAACAAATATTTTAAATTGTCATGTGTTTGAACTTCAGATGGTTATCAAACAATTTGATGCTTTTTAACTGTCAAGCCAGATAAAACTCATAAAACCCACGACTAATCATCTAAAATATTGCTGTTTTATGGTGACGTTGCAAAATAAATAAATTAAATCGAACATAAACTCTAAGATCCTTGTTAACCCACACCAGTGCGGCTAAAATAAACGGAAACAAAGTATGCTCTCTTGCCTAAAGGATTGGATAAAATGCAAAATTGGATTTAAATACAGTATTTGCTCACAAGTCAGTAATTGCTAAATGGCATAAAACAAATTAGATCAATTATAAGAAGTACTTCTGTAGGTATCATTAAACGGTGGGTATCATTAACGGTCGCTGTCGGTTAAAAAAACATATTCTAATTTAGAATTATTCAGATTTATTTCTTGCTCCATAACTGGTACAATTACTGACCCAAAAAATGTATCAATTTGTAAATGAAAAATGCTTCATTTAAATAAGTTTTTGTATAACACAAATCAAATACAGCCAGCAGTTTTATATTTTTTATGTGACAAAACTTGTACAATCAACTCGTGGTCACCGCCACAAGCGTCTCTTATTGGCTGTGCTTTCAAAATGATAGGAAAAATGACTGATATTCTGCGACAAACATCCTTGCATGTACAAATCAGAACAGTTTTGAAATTGCACTCTTTTAGATAGCTTGAAAGCACAATAATTTTAGGGGATCTGTGTGAGCAATGGTTCCAAAGCATTTTAAAAATTACATTTTTGCAATCTTTTTTTTAGCCTCACATAAGTATAAGATGAAGTAAACAAAAAAACTTCAAAAACGTTTATCAGTTAGGGACACGTTTATCATCTTCAACATAATTTGACAGTTTGGGAGTTTGAACCAGTTAGGGGTGAATCAATTAGGGAGTGAGGATTGTTAGGTAGAGCCTACATTTTCGATTCACTTTTTTTTTCGAATGGAGTTACGTCTTTGATCACTTTAACCAAATACTATATTTGCTATGAAAATGGTCAGGCGGATATCAGAAAGCAATATAACTACGCTTTCAAAAATACAAAAATAGTGGTTTATCAATTAGATGAATCCACTAATAAAATTGTCAAGTTTCTTAATTTTCTAGAGACTTTTTTCAAAAATTGGGAATCTAATTTGGGTAAGTCATGCTAGATAAATAAGGTTAGAAAGAAACCTCAAACCGAGAGACGCAAATAACTACAACTCATGCTACAGGGTTATTTTTAAAAAACTCTTTTTCCAAAACAAACAACAATAATTAACAACTGAAAATCAGATAATTCAGAGAATCTTATTCGAGAAAAAACAAGTTACAGAATATGTACTGATTGTATAAGAAAACAGTATGACTCAAAAGCTTTTTTCTGAGGCTACTATGCCTAACTCGAAAATCATAATTAAGAAAATTTCAGACATTTCTAACCCTCACCTGCACCACCGGGTTTAAAACACACAGAGACAAAAAATATTTAGGGAAGTATCATTTTGGCAACCGGAATATCGAAACACACCCCAGAAAGTTCCCCTTATTTTTAATTTCAAGAATCTTGGTGATTTTAAAAAATAACTGATCCGACCGGAAATGCATCATTTGTATGCAATTGAATGTTTTATGCAGTTAAAACAGCACTGGAACCAGATAATATACAAATATACTTCTAAGGCTAATTTTCGGAGAGCAATGTTTCGACATTATTTATTTTGACACTCGCGACCACCTGGTAGTGCAAACACCAATTTCTTCTATCACGTGATTGAGACAAAATTTGAATCTATGAATATACTTATGAAGGGTAGGTTTTCAAGCGCTTTATTTTTTTATCCGACCCCACTTGATTAATTAAACTCAATTTCTGAAATATTATTTTTTTAAATCAGTCATTTATTGAGATAGCATACTCATCGTGTGTTTGAAAAAACTCAGGTGCAGGTACGTAATATAACATCGCGTGCAGGTGGACGTTAAATAAGGCCTATACTTTATTTTAAATGATCTTAAATTATGAAAATAATTGCAATGAAAAATAATGAAATCCGTTAAATTTTTAGTTTCCCCTATTGATTATTAAACGCTGAAAGTCGCACCTGAAAAGGGGCTTTTGTTCCTCAGGGGCTTTTGTTAGTGAAAGGTCAAATTCGTATACTTTGACGCCTACGCATTTTGATAGGTAAAAATTGTAGAAAATAAGTCGACCTTTCAAATTGCCTCCTGGCCATTAAAATTCTAAAAAATCATCACAAGGTATGGGCTCATCGTCCTAAAGTTTATTGCCAAATAATTCCGGACAAATAAGCACTTGAAGACTTCAAGTTGAAGTGTTTGAGATAACAGAAGTGAAATTGCGTTGGTTTTTCATATGAATGATCGCTTTCGAACAAATTAAAGTTAAATTGGCTAAAAATAAAAAATGTTTGTTTTACAACGAATATTTCTCCTTTCGTGATTAATAGCAAGTACTTTGATATTTCATGAACTGTGTTTATATTGCAAGGATTATTTGAAATTAGAAATTTTAAAAATAAAAATTTTATTGCCGGAGAGGAACCTTATCTTTACAATTATTTTGTTTTTATGAACTTTAATTCCGTTAACCGTTTAACCGATTTTTTTTAAAATAAAAAAATATGGCTTAAAATGACGGCAAAAAACTTCTTAACAAGATGCGACAATAAAATCAGTACCAAATTTTGACTTTCAAAATTTTTTATTTTAATTCGTCTGGTATAAAATTTCAAGTGCTCACAATACGCTTGCATTTCACACCCACAAGCTCTGAAAAAGATTTAAATATCGAATACTAGTGTAGGTGTGAGTAACATGAAGTCCACGAGCATAAAATGAAAATTAATTACGAAATCGTTTAACGATTATCGACCAAATTGGTAAAGCGTGCAAAAATGATTCGTCTGCATAACTTTATTTTGTGAATTTGACGAAGTTGTTATGCGTATGTAGGTTAGAGACGGGGGAAATTCTCTCCGACAGAGTAAATTAGATAAAGTAGGTCAGCACGAGAATCACGTGACGTGATCTGAATATACTTGGTCCGTGACCTGATCAATTTATCGACTTACGAAATAGATATTCAAGTTAATTTTGCGGTTTTGGAACAAAATTTTAAAAAATCGGCTATCAGCCGCCCTAAAAAGGTCAAAAAACAAGCCACACTACGGCTAAAACGATCAGCAGAACCAAATTGGCCTAGATAATCTCAACAACACCGAATCCAATATCTACGTGCTGATTGGCTGACAAATCACAGCACTCCTCTTTTCATTTCCCATCGCTCATTTCATATAATACTGTTATTTCTTTACTCAGTTTTAAAAAGCATTTTTGTTGAAAAGAGTTAAAAATTATTGATAAAAATACCAAAACACAGATTTATTCGAGAAAAGCAGATAAAAATAGGTATGTCGTGGGTTATATAATATTGTACCAACCATCGGGTTAAGTCAGGTTGCATAACAGTTATAAGAGGAGTCTATTTTTTGTCCGTCCAAAATTTCAAGTTTGAGCCTAAGTTATCATCTGTGAGCTTGAGGAACCTAACTGAAATCAAGTTCAGCTCATCCTACAGCTTTTTTGGTCATTTTTTTTTCAATTTTGGACGATTTCAGGCTGAGATTGGACATTCAAAATAATAGACAGGTGAACAAGGTCATGTGCAATAATTAAAGGTAGTCAAAAATAGACTGCTTAAAAACCAATCTTTTGAACTTTTAGTAAGGGTCAGTTTAAAAATCTGACTTGAAACTTACTGGTCAGCGTCTATGTTTTGGAATTATGTCTGTTAATTCTGCAATTTTTATCAACCTTACATAAAGTTATAAAAATAATCAGCTGATTTGTGTCAGCGATTTCAAGAAAATTAATCGGTATTTCAGTAAGGGCGCTGAAAATAAGGGTGAGATAAGAACTGTGATCTCATGGACAGGATATCCCTTTCTAAGATATATTTTACTAACATTTAAATTTCTCGAAAGTTTTTAAGATTCTAGAAAACATTTGTGATTAGATGATCTAAACATTTATTAAAGGCTTAGTTTTTTCTACTGAGTAATAAAATAAAAGATAAACTTTTGTTACAATTTTTTCGCTGTTCAGTTAAAAACTTAAAAGAGCAAAAACTTTTTTTACACACATAAATTGTTTTCCAGATCGATTTTCACCAATTTTGTCTCTATGTCTTGCATTCAAGTCTAAAAATTTTGCATTGACAATAAAGCCGCTGACAATATATTCCTCAAACTGTGAAGGTTATACTGTGTAGTCGAATTACCTTGAATTGCTTTTAGTTCAAATTCAAAGCATTTGTTTTTAATTTTTTAAAGGGTCCCTAACAAAAATAATATTCCGAGTATTTGGTTTATATATCAAAAAACGCTCGAGATATTGTTTGCCAGCTTAGTGTTTTAGAAACATTGAACGAATTTCTAAAATTTTGAGACAATTCAGGAAAATCTGATCTTGCTGGACAGACAGACAGCAGAGTATCATTTTCAAAATTTTCACATTTGACCCGACTGAAATTGACACCACAAATTATATTATTTCTAAATTCAAAAATCCTAAGATCATTTTACACTCCATTTTAAGTTTTTACTTATGTTTCACCTTAATTTTTGCTTTATATTAAAAAAATATTTCAGATTTTAATCAAAGATGAATTCTCACATGGCGTGTTCGTCACTCACGGATAATTCTGTAAGCAGCAGTCCTAGTCAAAATATCAAACATGGCGATTTATCACTCAGCACATCTGACGTAAGTATCAAATTAATGTTAAAATAAATATTATGCAACTGCATTGATTCTTTAGCATTATAATTTTAACTGATTGATTGAAATGACTCATTTATTGAATACCTAAAATAAATTATGTAAAACAATATATCTAACCAGTTGACTATGTTATCCAAAATTATAAGTACTCAGATTAGTGTCGATTTGCATAAAAAAATGCAAAAAACTCATTAAATTTCTTCTTAAATGACATGAAATTAATATTTGATTCATTTTAAAGCTTTTATAATTATATACATTTTTTGACAACGTTGTTGTGGCGAGAAATAATGAATACTTTTTTTTATTTAATTGTATATTAATTTCGAATTATTCATTCATCATCAGTATGGTAATAATGTGTTAACAGGAAAAAAACATGAAGTCGAAAAAAACACGTTCTAGAGAAATAAGTTATAAACAAGTTTTTCAACACAAAATGGGCGACCTTTTTTTGCGGATATAATTAAAAGATTAAACAAACAAGTTAATAGAAAAGCGGTTTCAATTATTTGAAACTTCAAATCTTGTTGTTGTTCAAAATGGACTTCTTATATCGCAAAAAAAGGTCGCCCATTTTGTGTTGAAAAACTTGTTTATAACTTATTTCTCTAGAACGTGTTTTTTTTCGACTGCATGTTTTTTTCCTGTTTACACATTATTACGGTACTAATGATGAATGAATAATTCGAAATTAATATACAATTAAATAAAAAAATTGTTTTTATAATTATGTAAACAATAATTTGCGCTCACTTTTTTTAATAAAAATTGTGTATAATTTACCGTACTGATGATGACTGATAATTCGAAATTAATATACAATTAAATAAAAAATTGTTTTTATAATTATGTAAACAATAATTTGCGGTCACTTTTTTATAATAAAATTGTGAATTCCACCGTTTTGATTGGTCACATCTGGAAAAGACGTAGATATTCGCCAAAATTGATCGTTCTCATCGGGCGGATAGCAAGTTACCCAAATTAGAAAAAAAAAAATATAATTATACACCCTGTATGCGTTTTAATAAATGTCCAATAAACATGAAAATTATATTTTTCGAAAAAAATAATTTAAATTTGTGAAAAATCTTTTACATAATATTATTTTTGATTTAAGCATCCGATGCTTTCAGTAACTTAGGATATACAAATCAATTGCTTCACTATTTTCAAAATCCGTATAGACCGTATAGACAAAATCCGTACAAATATAATTAATTTGTGTTAAATGGCACAGACTGAGAACTTATGATTATTTTTAGGGCGATTTCGAATTTGTTGACGAAAAAATCTCGATGGAAGGAGAACAAAAAGTCAGAAATATGCGAAAACGGAAAAGTAGTAATAGCGCCGGAAAGGTAAGCGAATTTTTATCATTTGAAGTATATCTTTGAAATTAAAACGTGCTTTTCAATCATTAAAACCTTAATTGTATTTTTCGAGCCTGACGGATCAAAAATCCTATGAGTTTTTTGAGGTTATCCCATAAATCGTTAGCTGTTTTCAGCTTGCTGGAATAGTAGTCATGCAGTAAGACACAAATTTACCAAACTTTTGATTTCTTCGATTAATTTTTGAAATTTTGCATTGAAGCCGTTTAGTTGATGTTATAGAAATTTTAAATTCAAGACTCGTTTTTCCAAGGAGTTGATTTTTTTTGCCTACGCATTTCGTCAATACAGCCCCGGTATCCCGGTTCCTACATTTTTTGCAGTTATTATGTCATAAAAATGCACCTAATCAATTGTTTATGTTTGAAACGCATAAAACAACCCGAATGACAACAAAAATTTTTTCGAAANAAATTTTGCGTTTTTTCGATTTTTCTCAAAATTATGTTCAAAAATAACGTTTGTGTCAATTTGACCACTAAAACTTCAAAATATCGGGTTGACGTAAGCCACCTTTCTCTTCAGTGTTTCTCCAATTTTCTTTTGAGCCTACTTTCGAAAAAACCGAAGCACATTTTTTTTCGTAAATTTTTTCACGTGACCTTGAAAAATTCATATTTTTTGTTCGGGGCCAAAAACAAAAACCCACCTACAAAGTTTCTGTTCGTTTAGAGCTGGCTTTTGCAAAAATTTGAGTAAATTTTTAAATGTAATTTAAGAGGAGATAGATTTTCCGATGAAAAAAGTCCAAAAACCGGTATTTGGACCGGTTTTTTACGTATTCTAGAATAAATATAGCACTTATCAATAAAAGCTCACCTACAAAGTTTTGTATACTAATTATACAGGTTATGTTAAAATTTGGGTTTATTTCAAATAAAACCTTGGAGGAGATAGATTTTCCGTTTTGGCTTAGGTGGCTCTTGTGCCGCTAATGTGTGAAGCAGTGTGGTGAAACAAAAAAGTTTTGGCAAATTTTTTTCGCAAGTTGAAGGATAGTTCTACAAACTGGCTAGTCTGAATAATATCCTTGAAGCCGTGTTTTGGTAATATTTCATCGAGAATATATCAATTTAGAGACCAGGATACCCTTAATCAAGGAAATTTGTTTTGTTTGGGAGTTTCGAATTCATTTTGATCGAAAAGCTGCTAATACGCCCACGCTTTTTGAGCAATCTGCCGATTTTCTTGATATATTGTATCAAAAAATAGGAGAAAAAAAGTTGATCCACGAAAAGTTTATAAAGTCAAATTTAAAGTTAATGCAAATTCAAGTTAATCCAATACAGAAAGTTTAAAATTTTTTACGTTCGATTAATCTAAAATTTTAAAAATAAATTATCTTCCTGATAAAATATTTTAGCTATGCCTTGTTTGTGAAGACAAAGCCACTGGGTATCATTTCAATGCCATGACTTGCGAAGGCTGCAAAGGATTTTTTAGACGATCCGTCAAATCCAGTCGGAAATTCGTGTGCCATTTTAACTCTCAGTGTGATATTACACCCGCAAATCGTAGAAAATGTCAATTCTGCCGTTACACAAAATGCATATCCATCGGAATGAAAGCCGAATGTGTCCTCAATCACATTGAACTAAATGAAAAAAGAAAATTAATTCAAAGAAATCGAATCAAGAGGATTTTAAATCAACCTACACTATTAACAGATGCAGATACCGATATTATTAGTAACATGCTGTCCGCCTACGATAACAGTTTTGACCAAAACTTTGATCCCTCAAAATTCCAGAATTCGCATTTGTTTTTTAAAGACTATTTTGGCAACCAAATTAATTTGGAGGAAAACCGTGAATGTGAGTTTTTTTGAGTTGTATAGGCAGTCCATATATGTTGAACGTAGAAGATCAATATCTTTTCTTATGATTTTTGATCTCAACGTGTCTTGTCAAATGATATTTATCGTTAAAGAAATTCCAAAAAATCTTGAAATTTTATCTTATTGTCAAAAATAATAAAACGATTTGTGTTTTTGTTAAAATATAGTTTATAATACCGTTTCCGAAAACATCATATTTGAATATCAATTGATGCTATTTAACTTCAAACGATGACTTTGTCTTGAAAAAATGATTTTCATATCGTAGTTGTTGGAGTTTAGGGGGTTGTACTATATGAAATTCATATTATGAATCAAATAAAATTTAGTCAAGAACATACGCAGTAATCTGATTTGGCCGTATAGGCTGAAAAGGCTTTTGCAAATGCTCATAACTTTTTATTTCTTCATAACAATCTTATAAAAACTTCAAGAATAGTAGCTCGTTGTCTCTAGAAGAAGTTTTAGTTCTTATTTTTCTCATAGCATGTTCGACCGACCAGTAAATTGAGTTTACCGCGAGCAACAAAATAATTTTAAACATCGTATTTTTTCACCTTAATTCAAAAGAATTTGATTTTTTTAAAGACCACGTAATACATGGCATGTATATTCAAAAAACAGAAAAAATGGCATCTCGTTATTTTCGAGTATTCACCTAAAACTGCTTCAAAATAGCAAAAACTGCCGTTTTTGCAACTATAAGTCGTATATTTTTTTCATTTTATTCACGAATCCATTTTAATACTACCGAAAATTTATGAGGCAATTAAAAAAAAACAAGTATGATCCGAATTTTCAATTCCAGGTCTTTACTCCAAAAATCAAAATTTGCAATTATTTTTTGAGCTCAATCGTATGAAATTTTTAAACAATAGTTTCAAACAATTAGCAAGTATAATGATTTTTGAAACGTTATAACAAACTATTGCCAAATTATTCACCGATATCAAGCAGAAGCAAAACAAATTTTTTCATTTTGAACACTTTTCTAAATTTTTTTTGAATTTGTTAACAATTGTTAAATTTCATATAACTTAGCAGGCCGCATTGAGATCAAAATCTTGAGATTAAGTTGACAGTATATATGTTTATGTACATAACATGTACAAAAATATGTGGTCAAAACAGCGAAAAACGCTCTTTTTCCCATTTATTCAATTCTGTATGTTTAGCTATGGCGATGTTACAAGTTCGCGAAAGAGGACAAAATAAAGGATATTGGATGGATTTGAAATACATGCAGCACTTTTCAGAAATATGTACAGCATTTACTTATGTAAGTTATAAACTTCCAAATGTTTAAATTTAGTGTTCGCTCCCTCACTCGTACAACCCTAACTCGTAGAAATAACTTAACTGGCACACTTTTTTGGAGGTGCGGACTGTAAATGTAAATATATATTTATTAATTTATTTTCATTGAACAATTTCAGGAGCTGATTAACTTCTGCAAACAAATCTCTGATTTTCAACGTGTGGAAGAACGTGACAAACTTCTCTTAGTTCGTGGAGCAGCGGTGGAATTATTGATGTTTTACTGTGCTCGATTTTACAGTGTCGCCGATAAAACTTTTACCATAGGAAATATGATTTACTCTGAAAAAGATTTGAAAAACATTGGTTTTAGCGACGTAAGTAGAATTTTAAAGAAATAATGATTTTGAAGTGATTTGTTGATTTTTGACGATTAAAACCACAAAACGAGTTTGGAATCGGTTTGTTAAAATCGATTAAACATTTTATTTGTTATAAGGCATTTTGTTAAAAAAATTTCAAGATATTTTGCTCTAAAGATATTTTGCTCTAAGGATTTCGTTTTATCAATTAATTGAGACCATTTTCAAATCTATTTATAATTCTATTTATAATCTACTTATAAATAATTTTGAATTTCAGAAATTTATCGAAAAACTTTTCACAGTTTCGAGGTCAATCGTTAACTTGGATCTTTCGAAGGAGGAATTGGTACTGACGGTCATGATTATTATATTTTGCGATGATCGAAAAGCTCTTTTTGACCCAGAGTCGACAGTCACGTGTATACAAGAAACATATGGAATGATGCTGCAGCAGTTAATGAATGTGGATTCTCAGAAAGAAAAAAGGAACGGAAAAAATAAATTTCCGGTAAGTTGAAAATGATTAAATTTCACGCGATAAACATTGTTAAGATGTGAGGGTCATTTATTGAGAAACTACGAAGCTAAACTTGGTACACATTGTTCGGCAAATACATTGTTTGATCACTTTCCGTCAAATTTTAAAAAATGTTCTGTCTGATCGACACTGATTATACAACCTGAGTTTTCTCGTTGACCGCTTTTCCTAATCCGCAAAAATATTTGATGGTGATAAGTCAATATCCAGAATAACTGTCTCTGATTGGTTCATTTTTGCGGAATAAAAAGCGCGGTCAACGAGAAAACTCAGGCTGTAGTCTGCACTTATAGCATGGCAAAACTTTTTCTCGGAAAAATTCGGGTTCATGTTCAACTGATCCTCACTATCACTTTCAAGTTCAAAAAGAGATAAATTTGAGATAAATACATTTCTGAGGAAAGAATGTATTTCCACTCAATTATGTTCGCATAATCATTTTTAACAATAATTAATATTTCTTTTCAGGAGCTGATATTTCTCTTGTCAGAATTACGATGTATGGCCGTCTTAAGTAAACCTTACTTGACTCAAGTGTGCAATCAATTCTCGGATCTCCTGTCGCCAGTTCTAAAAGAACTCGTCGCATAATTTATTTGCATTAGCATAAACCTAAGGAAATATTTATGCATATTGTCTATTTTAAATTCTCAATACTGTCAAAAGCCGTTTCATATTTGTATCTTCAAAATAACAGTATTTTTAGCATCTTTATATTTTTGTATATTTTGTGTGTAAATAGTTTAATTTCCTTTGAAAAATTCTTCGATTTTTTCTATTTAGAACTCTTAATAAGGTGTCCCATATTTTTTCACTTATACATAGTTTTGTCAAAATTTTTTGTGTAAAATAAGTCGTATTTCTACATTTTGGCCTTCAGCTCTACAGCCAGTATTCTTGTATTAATCAAATTTAATTTCCGAAGTTCAAAAACAGTCTCTGAAGTTAAAATCTGACAAGAATTAAGATTAAGAAAACCGCTTCAGAGATTGTGTCAAGGCCTCAAAAAAAACGCACCAAATACTTACCAATGAAAATATCATAGTTTATTTAAATTAAGTTCAAAATCAATTAATAAAATTAAATAATCAATCATCAATTATTCTAGTGATAATAGTATAAGAATTTTATGCTTTATTCTCGAAAAGAATCCATCAAACGAAAAAAATCTTATTTCGGTGTAAGCAAAAAAAATTTGTCCGAATCGGCCAAACTTTAGATAAAATTTATTTTATCTTAAAAGTTTTTGGCAAAAATTGGAAAAAAATGATTTGCAACATTTTTGTTGTTAAATTGATTGATTAATTATTTAATTATAAAATTATTTTTGGTCCACTAGCTTTTTATTTCGTTCATCTTCGTTCGTTAGTTCAAAATTTTGTAAATATAAATACAAAAGATGCACGCAGATAAAAAAGATGTATTCACAAATCGGTATTTTTAAGGATTAACTTTTAGTTATTTTAGTGATTAGAAAGTATTACATGTAGTGATATTACATTGTAGTTAAACTTTTACTTTTTATACTGTGCCGATATTTTTGGTTAAACTGTGACAAATCTGCAATAATCTTTTATTTAATTATTATTTGATTATTAAATAATATGAAAAATATATTACGTCATTTCTTTCCGCAACGTTTCGCAATTATTTTACTTTGTTTCGAGAGACAAATATATATTTATTTGGTATTGGAATTACTATTTTAAAAGATGTTTCAAATTTTATAAAATTATTTCAGATAAAAACTAACACAAAAATAAGTTTGGCAAAGCTCTTTGATTGTTATCCTCAATCAATAGCCCATTTTCTCATTTTATTAATTTATCAATCGGCAAAACAAACTGAGAGCACGTTTTGCCAAATTATTTTCTATAAGAATTTATGATCTGTATCAATTATCTGCTCTGTCCCATTGATCGGGGGTCTTTTTTCCCGCATTGAAAACAGTGGTTTTTCGGAATTTTCCAGAAGACGGTTTATCAGAAAGGCTTGAATTTTTTTGGAAAACAGATAACTATCAACGTTTGAGGTTTAAAGGAGGGATAAATTCTTAGAATATTAAGTCAGCTGTTCTAGAATTTTGATATACTGTGTTTTTAACCAAATTATTAGAAAAAACATGTTTATTTTTTGACTTTTATATCAATTTTCTTCAAACTTTGCCCAAAACTTCAAATCACTCGTCCTTTCATCCATGTAAAATTGAATTTACATATTTTTTGCCTATTATTCTAAAGAATTAGATTTTTGTCATACCGGAAGTGAATTTTTCCAAATTTCAGATTCGTTTTTCTTGTTGAAATATCTTCAAAGTGAGGTCAAAAGAAAGATCTGGTGCTACTGAACACAAAAGTCTGAGAAAACAATTTTATATTTTCAATATTTGAGGTCGAAAAACCAAATATACAAAAGTCCGGTTACAATTAAATCTTCTAGAATTCCGATTAATCTGTAATTTTCGAATTAAATTTTCTTCACATTACATGCATTTACAGATTGCCCATTGTTTAAACATATTCTGACTCATTTTGATAAACCGTAGCGTTTAAAAAAGCCATAAGAAAAAATGCGGAAAAAAGACCTGAGACCGTCCCATTGCCCAAAAAATAAATCAAATTCGAAACTTTTTTCAACGACATGTTTCGTATTTTTTATTGTATAATTAACAATACAGTTAATGTAAAATTTAGCGTGAAGGATTAAAATTGCTGGTTTTTCAACTTCTCGTATTTTTCAAATTGCATAAATCTGTACCACATATTCTCGTCAATTCCAGGTGGTGAGAGCGTAATTCCAATTTCTTTTCATTAGTTTTTCTTTACTTAGTATATGATATACTGTATATCATAATTCAAGCAAACTTACTCCAGATCTCTGGACTACTATTGAGAAAAGTTAAAAGCTCAGTAAAAAGGTCAGTACCGTAGTGCAGACATCTGGATTAAATTCAGTTTGAATCTTGATATAAATCAGAAAATATCGGTTAATTCAACAGATTAAAGTCAAAATATACATGTTTTTTTAAACGTTAACCTGGTTTAGGATGATGACAAGTCATTGTGCGTAGCTTTTTTCGAGATGATTTGTTGATGTGCTAAATTATCAAATTATGATTTAATATACAGTGGTTAACCTTCTAAAGCCCCCCTACAGCTTTAACGGTATCTCGGTCCCTTATTTGACAATTTCTCGAAAAAATATAAGCGAAACACGGCTCCAAAGATATTCTTCAGATTAGCTTGTTTGTAGAACTAGCCTTCATCTTGCGTGAAACATGTGTCAAAACTTTTTTGCATGGATACACTCCCAGACACCTAAACCAAAACGGAAATTTTTTTGTCAATAAGTGCTTTATTTTTTCGAGAATATGCGATAGACCATCGTTTTTTAAGATTTTCCATCGGAAATTCTATCTCCTCTGAGGTTACATTTCAAAATTCACTCAAATTTCGCAAAAGGAAGCTTCAGAATTAAGATTAAAATTGCTGTGTAGTCTTTTTTTTTTAATTTTGACCTCAAACTCAAATATATGAATTTTTCGAGGTCACGTGAAAAATGTTCCGGAAAAAAAAGTGCTTCGATTTTTTCGAAAGTAGGCTCAAAAAAAAATTGGGAAACACCGAAGAGAAAGTTGGCTTACGTTAAGCCGAAGGGTCAAATTGAAACAAACGTTATTTTTCCACTTAATTTTGACAAATAAATCCAAAAATTTCGAATTTTTTTGTTTCTTATTTGGTTGGTGGTTGCTTTCAAAACATAAACGATTAATATGGGCATTTTTATGACATAATAATTGCAGAAAAATGTAGCGACCGGGATACCCTTTAGGTTTAGCTGGTTGGGGGGGGGGTTATTAATGGTCACATAACAAGGTTTTTCTACTTTTCCAAGCACCAGTTAAAAGTTTTTCAGTGTAATTTTGATTTTTCTTCAAATATTTTCTGTTTTTTGCTTTTTACGACTATCAATAAAGAGTTTTGCCGTAAACTTGGATTTTTTCTAAAAATAAACAAAAACCTGATAAATAACTACACTAGTACCCGCTTGATGGAATCACTTGAATTTTGGCATGTAAAAGTGAGATTATTAAAGGTTGGAATTTTTGATTAACGAATACAATTACTATCGGCAATGAGCAACACACGAGTTTTTGGCCAAAAGCAATAGAAAATCAATTTTCACACTGTATATAATGATCCTTAGATGCTTTTAGGCTTATGGTGATACCAATTCGAAAACCTGAATACAAATTTAAGGTTGACCCATCAGCGAATACCAAAATTTTAAAAATCGAACTAAATTAATCGCATTTTACTCTTCCACATTAGCTCATATCCCGATAACTAAAGCTAAATAAGAAACAATTAAGAGGGGGTTTAAGTGGTCACAAGTCAACGGAAAATGCAGATATGCCGAAAAAGGGGGGGAGTTTAAAGTGGTCTGCGGAGCTTTAAAGGGGTCAACCAAATCTCATCGTTTTAAATAAAATTGAACATCACTGATTGCTCGACGATCAGAAACGAGTTTCAACATAGTGAATCACTATTAGTGATACTTTTTACTAAAAAACCTACTCCTCCGTAAGTTTTCAAAATAGGCAAATTATTTTCAGACTTTTATATCCAAAAAAAACGTACGCAGGTATGTTACCATCGTTTTCTAAAATGTTGAATGAATTCACTTCACAATCGACAATAAACTTTTTTTTATTTTATTTTAAGAAATTCACGCAAAAGCCTTCTCCTTTCTAGATTTTCGAGTAATCCATTGGAAACTTATGTTAATAATTTTATTGATTTTCGAGGTACAAATATATACAATTATTTGCTATAAAAAATGGTATTTCACAACATGTTTTAAATTTTTATTCGTGTTCAGGTAATGGGAGAGAACAGGAAATTTATTCAGACAAAAAAAGTGACACAAAAATAATTTGGAAAAACGGGCTCTCAGATTTCTTTATCTTTTATTAATAGCCTATATAACTAAGCTTAAGTTGAATAGCTGATGAGTTTGTGAAGAGTTATTACTTTCAAAACTACAGTTTTTGTGTTTTTCCCCTAAAACTTTACTTTTTGCTGTAGGAAAACCCATAAATTTTGATGAAAATACTTAAAACTAAGAAGATATATTAAAAAAAAGATGAAAAAGTACTTTCCCGACAAAGTATGAGGATAAAAATACTTCTTTGTTTCAAATTTTCCATATTTTCAAAATAAAATCATGAACATTTAATTGTGAACATTTTGCGTTAGCCTCAATTCATGATGGGTACTCTCTGAGTATATACACTTATATCTTTACCGAGAAAGGTTGGAAAAAACGGAATTAACGACAATTAAGGTTGTTTTATCAAATAGATTGGTCAATGCGGAAAGTCAGCCGCACTTTTTCCATGTGACCACTTCCGGAGAAAATATTTTTAAACTTTACCTTGTGAGTTTGAAGAATTGCTTGATCAATTGACTTCAGTTTAGCATCAATTTTCAACTGTCGACGTGTTACATTGAGTAAAAATGTATTATCTTCTATATATTTGTCAATATTAGTCTAAAAATATTTTTAAGAAAGAGAGAACATTTTTTCAGAATAATCGAATCTAAAATTTGAACCGTTAACTCGCACATGAGAGGCAATTACTATAAAATAATTCATAGACCAGACCAAATACCACACCAAATAACGACTAAGATCATGCATACACAATATCCCCTTAACACACTTTGGTTAGTTTTTGGTACGAGTGTGTCAAAATCACCTATTTACGCACACACTGGGACCAAAAACAAACCAAAGCGTGTTAAGGGGATATGAGTCGGTGTTTAACTCTTCAATTTAAATTACGGAGCCGTTTAGGATATTCAAAATGTTCTAACAAAAAAACATCAATTTTTATAAATTTCTCAATCAGATTGTTTCTTATTATTTTGATTGCCAGTATTGAATACGATATTTTTCAAATTCACTCACCTTTTCTGTACATATTTCGAAACCCTTTTTATCATAAAAAATCATTTTGATCAATTTTGTGCAAAACCTTTTTGCAATAATTTTAGTGAGTTTAAAATAATATATTTTTTTCTGTTTCGAGAAAATGCTTCATGTCTGACTGATAAATAAACTTTGAGTGACGCGTTATAAAACTGATTGTAAAAAGGGGCCGCCCTTACTTTCAACTAAAAAGGGGTACCCGACGGGTTTATCTATTCTTAAATGATTTGTCTAGAGCTAACTGAAAGACGTATTTAATTCAAACTTTGGATTATTAGTAAGCCAACCGAGCTGAAAACCAAAATTTTTAGTTTCAAAAGTGACATTAGGTACTTAGTTTTCAAAAGGATTTTACCTGATTATATTTTTTTTGCTTCGAAAGTTACCGTTTTTAATAAGATTGACGAAAGTTTTTGATGATTGGATAGGAAAAAAAAATTCTTAAATTAAAATGTTTTTTTTTAATACAATACTTATCTGGAAAACAGGTTAAGCGAGCAAAATATAACTCATTTTGCATTGTCTGGAATTCAATATCAGGGTTGTATGTCCTCAACCGTCATTTAAAAAAGTTTTGATTACAGACGAAAACTTTTCATGGATAAAACTTCTTGAAAAGGGTCATTTTTGGATTCCCAATTAAATGATGTATTTTGACTCGACTTCATAAAAATTTGTAGATTAAATGAAAAGTGTCAAATTTAATTTTGCTTGTTCTGATGATTGAAATTGGAGTTATTTAAAGTGACAAAAGACTCGTCGGGTACGCCTTTAAACCCAAAACAGTTGCTAAACTGAACAGGTCTGCTGTGACAATAAATATGCCGTACTTAAATTTATAGCCACAATTTCTGAATACTAGTATTGCTTTAAAATCGAAGAACTCGCTAATCTGCGAATAATCATTTCAAAACTTCTCAGTGAAAAGATAACAATTAAAATTGTTATTATAAACACTTTCAAACCTCGATAAGGTTACCCTGTTTCACAACCTTTTGAAAATAATTCTTTTTGTTGAATATTTTAACTAAATAATTCTGGAAACTGCAGAAAACACCAAGCTTCTATGAAAACAAGAAAGTCCCAGTTATCGAAAAACTTATAAATTTAATTGTATAATATTTGTATCCCTGATGAATAATAAATACATAAGAATTGTTTGCTTCAATATTCAGGAAATAATATTCCACGACCTTATTCTAAAAATAAAAATCAGCATGATCAGCAAAAAATGTCCCAAAATACCATTTCTAAATAAACATTTTCGGTACACTTCAACTACGGATCGGTATAAGTGATTCCCGGCTTTCAATTTAAAACAAAAAAATGGTATGCGCCGAGCGAGACGCTGAGAAAATATGTTTTTGCGCCACCCAATTATTTTGAAAATGCAATGACATCATCAAAAATACAGATTTTGGTACATTTACAAAATGTTTAGCAAATTTATATGTTGATGGGCTATGCAAAAAAATATTTTTTTAATCATTTTGAAAAATTCGATCTTAATAATCTGATCCAGAAATAACATTGGAATTTCATGCTCTAGAACTCTTGTTTTCGTCTGTTCATGTTCAAAATCTCAAATTTATACATTTCACTTTTTATTCATTTCACTATCGACCCATTTTTGAACAGGGGAAATGAGGAAGCTTTGCAAGGTATCGTATCCGTTTGGCATGGTAGGAGATTGTTTAAACCGACAAAATATTTTCAGATGGATAACCTTAATTTTCATAAAAAATTACGAAAAAAACATATGATGGCCCTGAGAATTTTACTTATTTTTATAAATTTATAAAACTAATAACTTGAAAATTAAGCAAGATAACAAAATTTAAGAAACAGTTCTAGAATCTTCGCGTGATGAAAAATGTTAGGTTTATAGGAATTTGACTGGAGATGTCAATTTAGTCGGTGCACTTGAGACCGTTTTTGGGGTTTCACGGACAAAAATATAAAAAATTATAAATTGATAAGTGGACTGAAATGACTTTAGTCACTTAAGGGGGTGGTCCTGGCGACCTTTTTAAGGCCTTTCCGATGTATAAATAAAATATTTTAGGAGAAACTCCCAGCGCAAAAAAAAATTCAAACTAAGCTTTAAAATACAGCAGTATTTTGGCATTCATTTAAGAGCAATTTCGAATTAATAAATCAAATTCTTCAATTCACAATATGTGAAACACTGCGCAGAAAAATATAAAACTTTTAAAACGGTATCTAAACAATTGAGTATGAGTTGTAATTATTTTTTTCGATGTTTCACGTGCTACTGGAACGAGAAGTCACGTGTTAAAAGTGTGTAAACACTTAAATCTTTCTCACTTGAAACTTTCTCCACCAAAATGATAAATAACAGCGCGTTAATAGTTAAAGCTCCCCCTCACAGTTTTTGCTGATATGGGGTGCTCAAATCAAATTTCTCGAAAAAATTGGATTGAACTTTCCGGGGTCCTTTAACTATCCACCAACTGTATACGACTGATAAACTAATGTATTCAATATTTACTCATGATTAAGAACAAATTAAACAATAACAAGCGTTAATTGCAATTCGGGGTCACTTTCGTTCAAACGCCTACGCATTGATTTTTAAAAGTTATATTTGTGTTCTTAATTGATCCGAAAATGACCAATAGTTCACTTTTTTGGCAAATAACTTATATTTTTAAGAGAATATAAGAATGTTGAACTAACAGCAAAGATTAATAGCATCTAACTGAAAACACTTTGACAAACATTAGTTCTATTATTGTTAATTGTAAATATTAAATGTTTGCGGCGTACTTATTCTTGCGGCTATTGATAATACATTCAAAATAACTTTCAAAATGAAGCTTTTAGCCGGTTTTTTGGGACTGAGTTATGGAGCAAATCCATTTCCGAGAAATACCAGACAATTTTGCGACACAACAGATATAAAAGGTAAATAAAGGTATTTTTTAATTTTTGTCAACCACAGAGTTGAGTAAAAAATATCATATTTAAAATATGTTTTATCAAGTAAATTAGAGCATTTATAGGTGTTAATCAAATTTATCTTTTCAAACAAAAATTTGATTAAAGAAATTCCAAACGCTACCAATAACGTTACCTGCCGCGTCAGGTTTAAGTGGCGTCGAGACTTGAGGTGATTTGAAAATATTTTTCAAAAAAAAATCGTAACTCTTTTTCGTATAATAAGGCGCTTTAACTGCCAAAGTTATAAAATTAGGTCTTTAGCTATTCCGATTCAAAAGTATGGCCAACTTATAACATGGGAGGTCATCCGCCCAGGTTTTGCTGATCAGATCGGATCGAAAATTTTGGGCTTCAAATTTCTGGCTGATCGGATCTTATTAAACATAATAAAAACCGGCTTGAACGCTTTCGAGTATGGAAAAATAACATAAAATTTTGCATTTAAGATTATTAAAATGTAATTGTAACATTAAAAGATTGACTGCTGAATTTCAATTCAATTTTTCATTGAAAATTTTAAGGAGCGTCATGTAACGATGTCATAGCTAAAAACCCAGCCGCAATTAATGGAATCTACAAAATCCAAGTGACTGGCCAAAGACCAACAATTGTCGAATGTATTTTTGAAGACGGAGTTGGATGGACGGTGATTCAAAAAAGAACTACTGGAAATCTTGATTTTAACCAAAACTGGAAACAATATGTTGCAGGATTCACAACTTTTGACGAAAGAGNATGTGCAAAACAGTGTACTGGAGAGGAATCGTGTGAACGTGAGTATGATTGAAAACAAACAACGGACTGAAATTAATTTAACTCCCATCAGCGCCGGTGTGTTTTGAAACACAGAAACCAAAATATTAAGGGCAATTATTATTTGGGCGAATATAAAAACAAAATCTCAAAATTTATATAATTTTTATTTTAAGCATTTAAATAGGAAAATGCTGTTCGCGAAATTTTGTTTAGAATTTTCAGAGTTATAGTTTTGCGAAAATTTGAAAAAAATCAAATAATGCGGCTCTCTGATTGGTCCGAGTTCATCAAAATTTTATAGGAGACTTTCATAAACTACATCAGACCGTTATCTTATTACAAGTATAAACAAATTCTGGTTATCACCGGGAAAATCTTAAATTGGCGGATTCTCGGTCACTGGATATGATATCAGTGTGATTTTTACAACTGTCAGCTAAAAATTTTATGAGATCGAATTTTGTAATATGACACCGAAGAGACAAATTACAAAAATCATTTCCTCATTCTTCTCTTGTTATTAATCAGTTGAAACCAAAAGTTCTTAGATCATCCTCAAAATCAAATAAAGACCATAACGATGTACTTCAAATTTTCAATTAATCGAATATATAATTTTTTGTCGTGATACTTAGAAATTCGAATTTGTGTCCCAAAAACTGTGGGAAGGTGGATAATGGATAGGGTGCGCCGCGGAAACCCTACACACTAAACTAAAACTGTGACGATTTGAAATACAAAATTTCAAAACTCAAAAATGTTGAACTCAATAATTGATAAACATTTATTTGCTATCGGGGGAGCATCGCCACCGAAATAAACTTAAATAATCGTACTCACATAAAAATGCTATATTATAAATAAAAAAATTTTACAAATAAAATGTAAGGAAATTAAAAGAAATTGATAATTTTGACAAAAAAAATGCGTAGGCGGAACACTTTGTAAGCTGAATATCCTTCAAAAGCCCTAGTTCGTGACTTAATTTTATTTTTTCATTATATGCAGAATTCACAAAGCTTTCAGAAGCGCATAGTGAGAACCATGCGGAAGACTTCGGAAAATGCAAATGCGGATTTGATATTTTAATCGTCAATTTCCCTGATGAAAATGTCGAAAAAATATTTTATTTTTTCGTAGTTTTTTGTCCCGATATTTCTCTTCGTTTTGGTCTCATTATCTTGATTTACAATTTAGAATTTTGACCGCTGCGCAACTAAGTAATGGAACATCTTGCGAAAGTGAGAGTTAACTAATAAAAACGTATTAATCACTGACTCTGAATCATATGACTCTGAATTAAGCAGATATTGAAACCATGGGTCCGCGACCAAATTGCAACCTAGACGAATATTGGATTGGACTCGAAAACATTCATCAGCTGACTTCCACCGGCTCTAGACTTCGAATTGATCTCGAAAGATTTAACAAGAAAAATGGACGAGTTCAGTACGAAAATTTCAATGTTGGCGACTCTCGCAGTGGATATACCTTGAAAAGCGTAGGTGGTTTCAAAAATGATGGCCAAGAAGACGTCGGAGATTCGTTTGTAGGAGCAGGATTCGGACAACAAGGAAAGTAAAAATACATCATAAAATTTACAAAATTTGAGCGTGACAAAATTTTGAAGTCCAAAATTTTAAATTCAAAAAATTCAACGAAAAATGTAAAACAATGAAAAATGTTAATCACGAAAATGAAAAATTTATATCTATAGATTAAAAATTTTGATAAATAAATGGAAAATTGAGTTTAAAAATATTGATCTAAATCTGATCAAAAATTAGATTGAAAATCAAAATTAAGTATCAAAATTTAAATCAATTTTACAAATTTTGAAATTTTCAGCAGATATTTTATATTTTTGGTTAAAAATAACAAATTTAGAGTGAAATTAAAATATGTGAATTTTGATAAAAATTGAAATCAAAGTAAAATGAATTAATTCGGATTCAAAATTGGATCGAAAAATAGAAAATTTCAATAAAAACGTAAAAATGTTGTTCAAAAAATCTAAACGTGTCAAATTTGTTTTTGAAATTTGGCTCAAATTGAAAATTGGCTTTCATAAGTAAAATAGATATATAGATAAAATAGATAAAGTTAACACATTTTAAACGAGACAAAAATAGCAGAACTTACATTTCAATTTATTATTTTAATTAAAAAAAATTATGTTTCTACTCCTCAAAGGATATTCTCCATTAGACAAGGCGGATACGAATCATGTCGGCATGAAGTTTTCCACAAAAGATCATGATAAAGATCATTATAATGGTGGAAACTGTGCTCGAGAAGATAGTTCCGGTTGGTGGTTTAATAGATGCTCAGCAGTAAATCTTAATGGAAAACATTATGGAGTCAACAGGTTATAAGAATAAAATTGATATTTGCAATCACCGTTAAATGCACTGAAAACTAAGACTGAATAAGCGATGTCTATTGGTATAAATTTTCCCCGATCAGAATCGGGCTTGGACGTCAAAATTTCATAAAAAGTAAAAAAAAATAAGTTTTTCAGTGCACTTGAAAGTTAAATCAAAATTATGACACTAACCAGCTAATTTTAGTGGCTCTGTGAATTATCACGAAAGTGAAGCTGGTTTTGACGACGGAATTATATGGCAAACTTGGACCAACAATAAGTACGAATCCTTGATTGGAACCAGAATGATGGTCGGACCATTACATAGAATTGAAAAACAAGAATTAACTGGAACTGACTGTCATAATATCGCCGAAAAAGTTAAAAAAATTCTCACTTCATAAAAAACCCGAGATATTTATAAAATTTTAAGCCGTCGCAATCACCGAATTCAATTCATTACATTGAAATTATTCGTAAATGTGATAAAATTTTCGTTATTCGACTCTATTTTGAAAATGTTAAAATTTATATTTTGGATCGAAAAATGAATTAAATTCGGTAGCTTTATTTGACTAGCGCCATAATTGAATGATTAAAAATTAAATTTCACTCTAATTAAGCACTTATTTATTTGAAAACATAAAAAACTCTCTTTGTTTTAACGAACTCTTCTAGCTATTCAAAATGAAAAAACTGACTGCGGAAACCCCAGCTGGCAAATTCAATGATCTCTATCAAATTCTCCCAGAAGGTCTCACTATAGCAAAATACACCGAATGCGAAATTGAAATGTGCAGTGGTGAACCAGTTGGTTGGACCATGGTTCAAAAACGTTATGATGGTTCAGTTAATTTCAATCAAAACTGGAATGCTTACAGAGATGGATTTGGTTGTTTGACAGAAACTGGAGTTCAAGTACCGTTTATGAAATCGTCAAAATGTAATAAAAATCCAGTAAAGGGTAGGGTCCCTATCTGTTGAATTTCATAATTTAAAACTTTGATGAGTGATTGCTCTGGGTAACTTTAACAGATAATTACTCAATATTTTTTCGATTTGAGAATTCTTTTTTTTTGAACTTATATTTTTTTGTATTTTAAAAAACAGGCATAACTTAAATTTCATTATTAAGGGAGTACTGGTCGCAATAAGAGACTCGGACATAAAATTATCCGTAGATTATCTTTAAAATGTTTATTTTTGAAAATATGGACAAAAATAAGTTGATAAAATTCTTTTTATTTTCATTTGTCATGAAAAAGATATTTTATTGCGATTTGAACATATTTTTTTGAGTGACCCCAAAAATTGGGCACTTAAAGCGCGCGCCAACTGCCAAAAAAGCGGTTTAAGTGCTCAATTTTTGGGCACTCGGTAATTTATAACTTTTATTTTGAACTTTTTTGCGAACTCTAGTTATGACGCATCATTGCTAATGGTTTAAATCAAAATAACTATCAAAATGGCTTAGAAAAAAATGACAGGTGTGAAATGGGGCCAAGCACGACGAACAAATTTTGGGCATTTAAAGCACCCCCATTTTTTCAAAATTTGAGATTTCTGAGAATTCGAAAATTTAGAGAGTTAATGGATTTTTTGTGAGACCCTTAAAATAACGGCAAAAAACGGGTTTTCGTCGATTTTAGCGCTGGATGATTTTTTGTAGATAAACCGTACCTTTGGGCTCTCGCATGTCCTTTGTGGTCAACATCAACTATAAATTTTAGATATATAACCAATCAAAGCTCGAAAATATATTTTTTCGGAGCAAGATTTCTGCTTGAATATTCAAAAACTGAAGCCGGTACGTTTGTGTTATTTCAAGTACGGCATCAAATCGACCTTGAAACCCCAGTACTCGAGTTAACCCCTAGCCTCATTTGAGTATTGATATCCCCCAGAGGCATGAGAGCCACTTTTTTGGCTTGACTTTGAAGTCATATCATGGGGAAAGTTTAAGTGTTAGGGAATATACTCAAATTTTGTATTAATTATATTAAGACAATTAAAATATTAATCACTCCATTTCCGCTGTGAAAAAGTGAAGTTAACTCAAACTGTTTTCCACAGGAAACCATACGATTTTAATAATGAGATGCTAGTAAAATAAAATTAAGTGAAAAATTATGTTCCTGAACCTGGTCTCCGATTCAAAATACTTTATCGGGTTCGTCTATGAAACGATAATCTCACCCCTGAAATGATGAAATTATCGGTAAAAAATATGTCTGTGCCTTATATTTCCGCACGCTTTCTCATTCATGAGCAATTTTTCTGTTTTAAAACAAAAAAAATAAAAAAAGTTCTACATTTAGTAGAAACATTATTATTTTTTTTAAAAGATGGTCAAGACGAATTTCTAAAAACTGAGTATTTAAGACCTCGTTGTTTTAAGAATAAATTGTAAGATAAAGCTGATGAAGAAAAATTTCAAAGAAATCCAAAAAAAAGTAGGATAAAATATATTTCGAACGGCTCATCCAAAAAAAAAAATTTTATGATTTTTCAGAAATTAATTGCTAACTCTATGGGTGATTTGAACCTTGAACTTCAATTTAAATTATTTTTGTCCTTTCCGGTCTTTTCAAAAAAATGAGAGCCACTTTTATGGGGGTTAACTCTAGGGGTTAATATACTTTTCTAAAAATTTTCAGACCAGGCGATGTTATGATTTTTGTCAGGTGGACTTGTCTATCGGTCAAGACTATCGAAAAAGTCTAGAGGTCTCAGTTTTTGAGATTTTCAATCTAAGGGGTGAAAAGAGTAACTTTAACAGATAAAAGGTAACTATAATAAGGGTAACTATAACAGAGTAACTACTGTATGAAACTATTGATTTTTTGAATACAAAACTTTGAAATTTTATTCTCGAAATTTGATGTTTAGAAATAAGATATTTTGAAATATTAGATTTTGAAATGTGATATCTGAAAAGATGTTATTTTGAAAACTAAAATTTTGAAATTCAATATTTTGATATATATGATCTTCTAAAAGAAATAATTTTGATAAATATTATTTTTCGATATGATATTTTGATATATGATATTTTAAAATATGATCTTTCGAGTAATGATACCTTTAAATATCTTATTGTTTATACCAGATTTTGAATTGCAATTAACTCGTAGACTTTAGACATGAATCTGTACCCAGATTCGATTTATGGCGACGCGTCGCCATACTTATAAATCGAGCCATATTAGCAAAGTTTCATTATCAATATACTTTTTTCAATAACTTAAAATAATATTCAGCCAATTTGCTATACAATTGAAAAAAATTAAACGAATTTAAAGGCATTTAATGAAGATTAGAAAACGTCGTAAATGCGTAGTAAACTGCATTTAAATGGTGTATGGCGACGCGTCGCCATAAATCGAGTCTACGAGTTAAGGCCTGAAACAAGAAATTTTGATATCTTAAAATAAAATATAATGTTTTTTATTATGTCCTGTGAAAATTATACAGTATTATGCAAATTAGGCACTCCTTAAAGCCTTCCACAATCGGCGAATGCTGGCTTGGAAATTCTTACATTCATGCTTTGACCGAGGGTTTGGGTGCTGGTTCTTTGAAAATTCAAATGTCTCGACGATTTGACAGAGACCCTAATGACGCTGTTGTTGCGTGAGTGATATATTTGAAACCTGTGTAGGCCGCCGGCAAGCATCACTTTAGAACATAATTACCAAATCACCATTTTAGCTACAATGAATTCGTAATTGGTGACGAGCAATCTCAATTCAAATTAAAGAAAGTTTCTGGATTCGCTGACTGGGCTAACACAGCTGGAAATGCTTTTGCGGGAAGTGATTTTGCTGATGAAGGTTTTGGTCACGATGAAGATACCATACATTTAGGTAATAACTCTCATAAAAGTTGTGGTATTATCATAATAAGAAATAATAACAGTTAATATAAACACTATGAACTTTTGTAATGTCAGGCAGCCTAATTCAAGTTGTCCGCAGTTTTTGAATTTTTAAGAGTGAAATTAAAAAAAATAACCAAAATTGAAAAAATACCGTTCACTACGACTATCTGATTGGTTAAAAATAAACTGATCAAAATCAAGGATTTAAGAATGTTGAAATTTTCGCAAAAGTTGACTGATAAATTAACGTGCAGCCTTTTTTGATTACAATCATATATTTTTCATCAAAAAGCTTTGGATTATTTCCATAAGAATACAAAATGTAACAAACACGTACGGTCCACTCGTTGCGTGGCGATCCGCTGCGCAAGCTATTACTCATCGTCTCCTTTCAGTTTGTAAGAAAAGCAAAATGACAGCCAATCAGAGACGCGTATTCAACCAACGCTATTAGCGGTGAGCCTTAAGTTGGGAGTAGGTGTTCAACATATTTAGGTTCTCATTGAACAATTAATGATGCCAATCAGTTTCGAGCAAAAAACTATGATCAAAAGCAAAAATGTGACATGCAGCAGTTATTTATGAAAATAAGTAAAAAAATGACCGCTGAATTATTCGTTTTTTGTCGATAGCGAGTAACTTTTGTTAAATTTAACGCTAGCCTTCTGATTCTTATGTTAGGTTTTTTATAACACGTCGGTTTTGCTAATAAAACGTGAAAATAACAAAGATTCTAATTGGGGCCGATTTTGAGCATATTTCCGTTTTTTAATTTCAACCGCGGACAGCCTATGCCGTGTGACATTATCAATTATCAAATCGACAAAATTCAAATTTACAAGCTCTTCAACCTCCTTAATTTAATTATAGGTATGAAATTTACTACACGCGACCGAGACAACGATTTGTATGAAGAAGGAAACTGTGGTTCCCAAGATAGATCTGGTTGGTGGTTCAACCGGTGCTCGGCCTGCAATTTGAACGGTCATTATTACAAAAGTGGAATGATTGAGAGAGGCAATACTGAATTTGATGATGGTCTTTTATGGAATACTTGGACTCATACTAAGTGGGAATCAATAACTAAGGTAAAATGATTATTTAAAATGTCAATACATTTGCTCACCAGGTGGAGCTAAAGTTGATTATAAAATATGATATTGTCAAATATCAGATTCCGAAATATGATATTTTGGAATATGATATTTTAAAATATGATATTTGAAATATGAATCATATTATATGATATTCTCAAATATGATTTTGTCAAATATCACTTTCGAAATATGATATTTGAAAATATGTTATTTTGAAATAAAGTGTGTGTTTTTTCACTAACAATATGAAAATTGCTGTGAAAGAAATTCCCGCCGTTAAAAATGGTGACTGAGTGCATTTTATTATGGAAGCCAAGAGCGAGGGTTTTAAAAAAATAATAAAGTTAGTAACCATATTTTATCGGTGAGAATTGCCTCTACATAAAATTTCATTTAGAAAGTGAAAAAACACATACTGTATATGAGTTAATTAAGGTTAACTCGGGAATTCGGACCCTTTTTATTGTACAGTGAAACACAGCTGCAGACTTCTTAATTTTGAAGGCAAAATGACTCAGCCAATGAACGCTGGCGTCGCGTGAAAAAGGTTGAGTTGTAGTTTAGGTTATCTAGAAAACCCCGTTGATCGACAAATAATTATCGTAAGGAATTATTTTTATATGACAATAAATGCCGTCTCATGGGTGACCAGTCAGCGGAACTGTCCGAAATCTTGGGTAAAACTTATTAATTTGGTTGAGACAATTTTATCTACTTCCTACCTGGTTTAGACTCGTTCAACTAGGTGGGTAAATACCGCTATTTACAAGATTACCGCGTAAATTTTAACGCTTTTTGATATAATATTGTCTCGGCAATGTTTTTTGGGCTTCACTATTTCATGAATAAATGACAAAAATAAATAAATTTAC
>SCLH01001901.1:19270-36705 GCA_004367855.1 Oikopleura vanhoeffeni | reverse complement strand
GAAAAAATATTCTGACGAAAAAATGTTTCCCCGTAAATACCGCTATTTACAAGATTACCGCGAAAATTTTAACGCTTTTTGATATAATATTGTCTCGGCAATGTTTTTTGGGCTTCACTATTTCAGGAATAAATGACAAAAATAAATAAATTTACCGCTGAAAACTTTTAATTGGGCTATTCTGGAAAATTTTTCTTGACTTTAACTAGCTTGAATCAAGCTACTTGATCAAAGTTTTGAATTTTCAGATTGAAATGTAGCGCTGAAAATAAGGGGCCGGAAATTTTTTTAGAAGAAATTTGTGATATTTAAAAAATTGAAATTTACAATTTTTCGTTGAACTACATTTTCGACGAATTATACCGAAACATTATAACCGAACAGCTAAAATTTTGTCATAATTTCATTACTATAGTCCGTAGGCTATAGATTTTAGCTAGCCACATTTGGGTTCAAAAACGCAAAACATGCATGAAGAGTTTAGTTAAATATTTTTCCCACTGAGTTAAAAAATATTTTCAGTCTAAAATGTGGGTTGGAAGATATGGCTCAGCTTCTCAGTGTCGAAAAACTCCACCGAAATCGCGACCAAATGTGCATCAGCCAGCTAAAGCACCAACAAAATCACCAACAAAAGCACCAGTAGCACCTGCCGAAGAGGAATTTGATTACTACGATAAGTCGATGGACAAAGGAGATTACGAGACTTATGATTATCACTCTTCCTCATCCAGCCGCGGTGATTAAAGTGGAAAGTCCTGGATATTTACTGACCGTTTCTTCAAAATTATAAATAAATTTCATCGTTAATTCATTTGGTTTGAATTATTGTATTAATATTTTTGAAAATATGCGGTGACTTTAAAATTATTTAAAATATTATTTAATGGTGTTCTTAACGATTTTTTTAACAGTTTTTAGATTTTATTCTGAAAAAATCAATAGCTAATAATTGAGAAGATGTATTTCAGAGAAAGCGCTTTTTATGATTTGATCATTAGAGCAGGCTTAGAAACATGACTCATTTTCGTTCCCCTTTCATGCGTAGGTTAAAGCAAAAGATAGGGAAAAAGGGAAATGGGAAGAAGACCCACGCAAAATTGTTTATTTTCACAAGCCTGCTAATGATTAAAGTCGTCTTGTTTAAAACTTAGTTCCCCGATTATATAAAACAAGCGGTTCATTTGAATTTTGTAGGATTTTCATTTTGTCATCAAAGAATTTGGACAGATTATCAAAATTCAAGATTGTTAAAAAAATTGCGAAACACTTTTAAAAAATTTCGGGAACATTTATATAAAATTTTAACAGTTTTTTAATTTTATTTGTCAAATACAATAGAAAATAGTTTTGAGGTACTTTGATTATCACCGAAAGATTTCTCGTACTCAAAGTCTTTAATTGAAAAATTGTTATTATTAATTGTTGATACAAGCAAACATGAGNATGCATCGTTTTCGGTGGGTCATATTCACCAATAAAAAATGTTCATATCATGGTAGAATACCGGTTTTATGCGGGTTAAAGCAAAAAAATATTCGAATTTGGAAAATTCTAGATTTTGTTCTAGATTGTTTTGAAAAAAATAATTGCCACCATGAGATTCCTTGGGTCAACTTTAGTCATAACCGATATTCATGTATCATAAATTAATTCTATAAAGGGCTCAAAAAATTACGACGCCCACCCCCTTAAGCATATAAATCTTACAAATATGGATTATTAGAATTTTGAAAAAAGTGGCCGGACACGCTCTTACATCATTTTTTGATAAAGTTTTATGGAAATATACAATTTAATCATAAAAACCGAAAAAGTCCAGTCAAAATTCTACCATTTTTTTATTTTTAAATTCTGGTCTTATTTTTTTTCCTTAAAAGTTCTCATTAAATACTTATAAATTTCACATAACCAAACCCTACTGATATCCTTTTATCACGACTCTTAAAGGAATATGATTCATATCATATGAACGGTTCATAATGAACCTTATTTATAGTCTGCTGACATTTTTATAATTTAGGAAGTGCATGCAAAATGCCACAGTCCCCCTTTAAAAAAATTCAAAATTTAGATAGTGCATGCAAAATGCCAATATGTCCTCATATTTTTAAAGAAAATTATCTCATAATTTACGAATTTCTAGATACTGTATAAGTTAGTGTTAAAATTTTGAACTTGAAAATATCCAAATCTTTGATAATGCTAATAGCATTATGCTATAATACAACAATAAAAGCGAAACGTTAGAAAATAAAAATGAGAATTACTTATTTATAGTATTTACCCCTGAAGTTTTCACAACAGTTGAGAGTGACACAAGTGATTGAAAGGAAAAATAAAGTGCATTTCAAAACTCGGAGTATTCTCGACCAAACCTGTACAATTTTTTCCGAATTATATATATTTTACATATGCTATTTAAGTCCTGGATCACAAACATGCTGTCCCTCCACATCATCATTCAATTACTGCGGATTCTGTTGCTACAGCAAATCACCAGCATAAAATTTCTACAGGCTTAGGACCCACAACGATGGTATCATTTTATTTCAAATTTTAAAATATGATCAATCTTTGAAAGTATTATTTTTTGTAAGCTTTTAAATCCATTCGATTTTGTCTACGATATTTTCTTCATTTTCTAATTTCAATAAAAATTAATGAATGCAAAAACATACCTAAGAATAGGGTCGGCTCCAAAACATCGGGAAGGGGTGGTTCACATTCTGCAGCGACTCATAATCATAACATAGCCGGTCTTACAGATTATGCCACAAGTGAGTAAATCCTAATATCATTTTTATAGGCTCTAAATTTTGAAATGTTATCATTTCAGTGTGACAGTGAAAGTTTTTTATAGGTTTCATGATTTTGTTTTCTAATAATATAGTCCTATAATAATAGTCCTCTCTTCCGTCATATAAGATATATATGACTAATATAATATAATTGTTTTCGTTTGTTTGATATTTCAGTATAAATTCGTGAATAAAAAGATACCTAAGAATAGGGTCGGCTCCAAAACATCCGGAATGGGTGGTTCACATTCTGCAGCGACTCATAATCATAATATAGCCGGTTTTACAGATTATGCCACAA
The DNA here is from genome assembly GCA_004367855.1 of Oikopleura vanhoeffeni. Classification (NCBI taxonomy): domain Eukaryota; kingdom Metazoa; phylum Chordata; class Appendicularia; order Copelata; family Oikopleuridae; genus Oikopleura; species Oikopleura vanhoeffeni. Next base: position 33,603 of record SCLH01001901.1, on the reverse strand, counting down.
GTAAGTAAATCCTACTGTTATTTTTATAGGGTTTAAACTTTGAAATGAGATGAATTTTTGATAGTAATAATTTTTTATAGGCCTTCTGTTTTTTTCTGATATAATTTATTAAATATAATTATGGTTTTTTGCATATTTAAGTAGAAATTCGTGAATAAAAAAACATACCTAAAAATATGGTCGGCTCAAAAACTTTGGAAATGGGTGGGTCACATTCTTCATCGACTCATAATCATGATATAGCCGGACTTACAAATTATGCCACAAGTTTTTCGTCTTTTTTCAAAAATTTAAATTTTCGATTTTGACGTAAAAATCGTATAAATTTAAATTAAATAAATTTTCAACGGTGGTCGAGACCGTTTTATGGCTTCTTATTAATAAAAAATAGAAAATAAATTTTACTGTAATTTGGACACTTTCGATAGCAAACGCGCGTTTTTTGAGTGTTTTTTCAAAAGACAATTTATAAAGTAAAAATAATCGAACCGAGAAAATCAGATTATACAAAGTAAGCTCAAAAGTGGCAACTTTTGTTCGAAAACGGTTTTATTCGAAAATTTTAAAGTGGGAAAAAGTTGCCCATCAAGAGAAGAAAAATTGAAAAAGTGCAAATCTGTCAAAATGCATCGAGGCCCTCAAGGGGTATATCTGGCAGATTTGACATATTCACGGTGATATCCCTTTATCACTTTTTGGTTAGAATGCGTATCCCACAACGTTAAAACAACTTAAAGTAGTGGCTACGCATTCTAACCAAAAGTGATTAAGGGATATCAAATTGAGTTCAAATTTTCACAGATCACGTAACGGTAGTATGTCAATCTTTTAAGGCGAGCTTTTATTAATCCGGCGACTAAACAATTCTAGAACGCCAAATAACGCGATTCTCAAAATTTCAGACTTCAAAATCTATTGGAAATGCTCAAATTTTTATCAAGTATTCTCCCAGAACATTTGTAAGAGATTAAGGCGAGCTTTTTTGCAATTTCCTGCGAAAACTCGAATATATTTTTTGTCATCGAAATTTCGAAAAAAAAGTGCTTCGATTTTTTCGAAGTAGGCTCAAAAGAATCGTGAAACACTGATGAGAAAGTTGGCTTACGTCAAGTCGATATTTTGAAGTTTTAGTGGTCAAATTCGAGCAAACGTTATTTTAAATTAATAAAAAATAAATCTTAGGAAAAATGAAATTTCGAAAAAAATTTTGATGATTTGTCGTTGTCACTTGGTTATCACCGGGTCATTTGGAGCATTTATATTGCTCCTAAGGCTTCTAAAACAGCGACCAGTACCCCACTTAGGGGGTGGCATCGACTCGCCAGACTGGAGTTAATTTAACTTACGAAATTAATTAGTTGGTTACTTTTTTTCTGCTTATTATCGCTAGCTGAACCAGAATAAAATGTGATCTACTTATAAAAATAATTTTACCATTTAGGGAAATTTGAGTCCGAACTTTATTTTTTGAATTCGTAAAATTTTCAAAAAAACAAGAGCATTATAAAATTTTCGCATTTTTGTCCAAAATTTTTTCTGATTGTTTTTTTGAAATCTATGAATAAAAGCTAAAAAATAGCCACTTTAACTATTTTCATGCATGTCTACATATTTTCTGACTGCTGTTTGAAAAATCATAATATGTTTATTTGTCGTTTTTTGTCGACTTTTTAGAAAATATGAAAATTTTCCGCAAATCAAGTCCAAATTTTATTAGTGGTTTTTTGAACTCTCCGTAAAAAATCAGGCAGAATCACATATTAATTTTGTATTATTAACTATCCGTATGTCAAGTAATGAGTTGGTCGTGCGATTATCATTTCTTAACTATCGATGAAATTTTTAACACTCGGCTGTACACTCGATAATGAGCCATTTGCACTAAATTTTAGAAACTTTTATGCAGTAAAAAATCTGAATGAAATTGCGGGTGTATATAGCGCTATTCTTTAGATAGTAAGAACATTTTTAATATCAAAACGCAATTGAAGGTCAATTTTTATCTCAAAAAAGTTGTTTTTTCTCTACTTTTTGGCTTTCTGACCATTTTTCATCAAAAAAACTTTCATATCAAGGAAATTTCTCATACGCAAATAGGAACAAGACTTTTTAGCGCATTACACCGACAATGCCTGAAGTTTATTAATATCGTCTTCAAAAAGAACTATAGTCGGTTTAGTTGGATGAATGGTATGTGATCAGTGGTTGGATAAAGCTGGTTTCTTTATAACTCTTTTTCCTCACAGACTTTATATTGGTTAAGATCTTGGAGATTAAAAATCAAAAAATTATAAAGTTCCGCAAGAATGAACACTTTTATTGAGAAAAAAAAAAATAATTATTTCACATTTTTTTTTCTTTCATATATCGCTCTGAAAAATTACTAAGCTTTTAGAGAAACATTTTCAGGAAATACAGCCTGAGTTTTTTCGTTACCGTTTTTTTTCGTCCCGGTTAGACAGGCATATTAAATTTCAACCGTTGAGTGAACAANCACCAACAAAAGCACCAGTAGCACCTGCCGAAGAGGAATTTGATTACTACGATAAGTCGATGGACAAAGGAGATTACGAGACTTATGATTATCACTCTTCCTCATCCAGCCGCGGTGATTAAAGTGGAAAGTCCTGGATATTTACTGACCGTTTCTTCAAAATAATAAATAAATTTCATCGTTAATTCATTTGGTTTGAATTATTGTATTAATATTTTTGAAAATATGCGGTGACTTTAAAATTATTTAAAATATTATTTAATGGTGTTCTTAACGATTTTTTTTAACAGTTTTTAGATTTTATTCTGAAAAAACCAATAGCTAATAATTGTGAAGATGTATTTCAGAGAAAGCGCTTTTTATGATTTGATCATTAGAGCAGGCTTGTAAACATGACTCATTTTCGTTCCCCTTTCATGCGTAGGTTAAAGCAAAAGATAGGGAAAAAAGGAAATGGGAAGAAGACCCACGCAAAATTGTTTATTTTCACAAGCCTGCTAATGATTAAAGTCGTCTTGTTTTAAACTAAGTTCCCCGATTATATAAAAACAAGCGGTTCATTTGAATTTTGTAGGATTTTCATTTTATCATCAAAAAATTTGGACAGATAATCAAAATTCAAGATTGGAAAAAAAATGCGAAACACTTTTAAAAAATTTCGGGAACATTTATATAAAATTTTAACAGTTCTTTAATTTTATTTGTCAAATACAATAGAAAATAGTTTTGAGGTACTTTGATTATCACCGAAAGATTTCTCGTACTCAAAGTCTTTAATTAAAAAATTGTTATTACAAGCAAACATGATTATATATTGTACACGCAAGATGCTAGTGAGCAAAACCAGCTTAAATTTAAAAACTCCAGACAAATTAAGGAGCTCAAAATATAGTTCTTCGGATTTATCATAGTAATGGTTATACTGTCTCGAAAAAATCCACAGTGAATAATTTCTCAGAAATTCAAAAATTGTTTAATACGAACAATTCCAAAAAATTATGTTTCTTATAATAATTAAAAAAAATTTGTCAAAATACCTTCAAGCTCAAATATCAGCAATAGATTCGCCTTTTTTATCATTTGGGCTTGAAAAATATCGGACCTTGTTGTGAAAATAATAAAAAAACTATAAATCTGATTTTTGTTCAAGATTTTTGGTACTTTTAAGGGCAAATTGGAAAGAAATATGAGAAAATAAAGTCTAATCGCGCACTGTATACTAACTTGGTATTACTGAGGGTTTAAGGTTTTTGAAATACGGCATTTAAAACACCAAATATATTCTCAGAAGAATATGAGAGCCTGAGAAAATTACAAACTTAATCAAAAACACGGTGACAAACATTAGTTCTATTATTATCTATTGTAAATATTAAATATTTGTGGGGTACTAATACTTGCGGCTATTTACAAAACATTCAAAAAAAAGTTTCAAGATGAAACTTTTAGTATGGTTTTTAGGCCTGACTTATGGATCAAATCCATTTCCGAGAAATACTAGACAGTTTTGTGAAACAACAGAAATAAAAGGTAACTGAAAAAAATTGTAATTTACATTATCGTTTTCGTGTATTTCGTTGTCAAGAAATAGTGACGTCCATTTTAGCGCATATGATGCTGTCAATAGAAAAATACATATTTTAGTGTTTTTTGCTTAAAATTAAAGCGCAATAACTTGTATACAGGATGTCACATTTTTGCTTCCATTCTTAGTTTTTGCAGAAATTAATCTCCGCCAATCAAAATGTTTCAATTTGACAAACACGTAGGTGTCCCATGATTATACACCAAATCAATTGGTCATATTTTGATAGAAATTTTTTCAAAGAACAAAAAACTCAAATAACAACAAATAGTGCAAAATTTTTGCGTTTATTTCGTGTTTGTTTTGTATAGATACATAAGATTTTTTGGAAAGTTGGTTAGTTTGTATGAGTTAAAAATAATATTGAATGAATAGAAGTGTGAAAGAGAGTGCGACTGATCGACGCGGCTCATGGTCTAGATTTATAGCCCCTTTAACCAACATGAAATTCGAACTGTTATCACAAAAGCTATATCCCCTGACCATGTCTATTTTCATCACAAAATGGGGCATGCCCAAAACAATTATATTGTATAGAATACAAGATTTATGTTGAGAAAATCTGTCGAGTAAAAATCTAAATTTTTGATTTCAAGGAGCGTCATGCAATGATGTCTATTCGAAAAACCCAGCAGCCATAAATGGAATTTACAAAATCCAAGTTACTGGCCAAAGACCAACAATCGTCGAATGTATTTTTGAAGACGGAGTTGGATGGACGGTGATTCAAAAAAGAACTACTGGAAATCTTGATTTTAACCAAAACTGGAAACAATATGTTGCAGGATTCACAACTTTTGACGAGAGAGGATGTGCAAAACAGTGTACTGGAGAGGAATCCTGTGAACGTAGGTATAATTTGAAAACATAGAAATCTATAAAATATTTTTCTGTCGTATCAAAATTGTGAGACATAAATAAAGTGGTACAGCCTGAGTTTTTTGAATTGTCACATTTTATATCTCCATTTGGTTAGACAGCCAAAATATAGTTAACCCCCTCACACCATTCGACTATCTAAAGGTAAAAAAATTTTCGGGAGCCGAAACGACGCAGAAATAACATCGTCACAGACCTACAATTCATATATGTCATAAAGTTTGCAATTTTATTTCCAAAAATATTGTTGAAAACTTTATACGATCAGCCGTTCGAAAGTTATTTTTTCCTACTTTTTTTTAAGATTTTCGCGAAAATTTCCTAAAAAATTAATTGTGTGAAAACGATACATAATATCAAAATTCTTAGGAAGCCAGTTTTTAGGAAAGTACTTGAGAATTCTTTTTATAGAAGTTTATTTTATCTGCAGTCTTTATACGAAGAATAATTTTTACACAAGTGATTTTTATTAAACTCAGAATAATGAAAAAAAATTATTTTTCAAAAAATTATTTTTCGAAAGAATTGAACGGCAATGTAACCCACATAAAGCCGACCAAGACAAATCGATCAAATGTAGAACATAAGGTGGTAGCGATTTTGAGTTTTCAGCTGATTAGCAATATTTTTCACATTTAACTGCATATATTTTGACGCGCGGCGATATGAATAATTGTTTTGTAAGCGATCGGGATATCATATTTCAAATTTGAAACCCTTTATAAGTAGCTAAAGTTTCACTTGTAAATTTGTAACTTATATGTCATTGTGAAAAATGTATTGTTTTTCAAGAAATAAAAGGTGAGTGAACCTATTTTTTCTCTCGCAATTATCTAGTTCACAAACTTCGAAATTTAAAACTGTTACGTGTTATACACTTAATTCCATCCTTGATCTCAATCAGTGATAAATAAATAAAAAGATATCTTTTCCAGTTCTCCCGTGATAAGCGCTCAAAGAAGTGCCTTTAGATAGGCTTTTGGATGTGAGGCGAAGTTCTCGTTTCTGGGTGTGAGGAGGTTAATTGTTGATTTCTAGCCGCCTGGGGTTCAAAAAACTCCAGCTGGAAAATTTAGCGCTAAAGAGTAAAAATTATAGATTATTAATTTTTTCCTCATTTTTTTCTGTGGTTAAAGTAAAATGAATTCTCTATTTGAATTATAAACAATTTTTCGGACAGAACATTTACGAACATAGAAAAATACGTTCCAAACTAAGCCAAAATGAATGATTTTGATTGGTACACATTTGAACAAATTAAAGTTTGGCTCAGACGGCAAATTTCGCAATATGATGAAAAATTGTATTATTCATATAATGATGGTTAAAAAACTAATCAAAAAAAATATTCTGAGCAGTTTTTGCTAAAATCAATCAAAACAAGTGTTGAAAGCTTTGAAACTTTCGTATCTTTTTCACTAAATTTGACATCGATAATTTCTGTTTTTGAATTCAGCAAACAATGAAACCACGGGTCCGCGACCAAATTGCAATCTTGACGAATATTGGATCGGACTCGAAAACATTCATCAGCTGACTTTAACTGGCTCCAGACTTCGAATCGATCTCGAAAGATTCAACAAACAAAATGGACGAGTCCAGTACGGACATTTTAATGTTGGCGACTCTCGTAGCGGGTATACATTAAAAAGTGTAGGTCTTTTCCAAAATGATGCCCAAGAAGATGTGGGGGATTCTTTCATGGGAGCAGGATTCGGTCAACAAGGAAAGTAGTTAAATATGATAATATTATTTAGGCGGATTTTGCTCAAACGTTAGATGTTTATATTCTGAACACGAAAAATATTAAGTCTCCCATTAAATCATTCAAGTTGTTTAATTATACGGTATAATTAAACAGGTTTAATTTATACCTCAGATTTGTCACACAAATTTTTATCTTGTTTTCAGTTTTTTTTTCGATAATTGTATAACTTTATTGACAAAAGATTTGAATATCGATAATTGTATAACTTTATTGACAAAAGATTTGAAATTGAAGTTAGTTTGGATGAAAATTTTTAGAATAATTGCTCTTTATTAAAAACATTTTAATTTTTGACTGCACATTTTTTTATCTTATTTTCACGCTCCGTTCATTTCCATCAGAAAAAATCTAATTATCGAATCGAACAGCAATTTTCAAAAAATTAATAATGTTTGCGAAGTTTGCAGTGCGATCCCTCAAATAAATGAGGTATTATATTTCCGTTGGAATTTTTCCCTATCTTTCGATATGAAAATTGCGTGGGCGTTAAAACCTTTCTTATAAACAAATAAGAATGTATAGAATTAAAATATGGGTGTGTTGATATCACACACATTGTCAGAAAAACACTTTCATAATTCTATTGTGGTCAATGCAAAAAGTAAATTTTTAAAACCTTAACCTCCTCACACCCAGAAACGAGAACTTCGCCTCACACCCAAAGCCTATCTAAAGGCAATACTTTGAGTGCTTATCACGGGAAAACTGGGAATATATCAATTTACTTATTTGTCACTGATTGAGATCAGGAAAAAATTAAGTGAACAACACGTAACATTTCTAAATTTCAAAGTTTGAAACTAGATAACTGCGAGAGAAAATAGAGGTTCACTCACCTTGTATTTCTTGAAAAACCATACATTTTTTACAATGACATATAAATCACAAATTAAGAAGTGAAACTTTAGCTATTGAAAGCTGGCTCAAAATTTGAATAATGATATCTCGATCGCTTACAAAACAATTATCATATCGCCGCGCGTCGAAATATATGCAGGAAAATGTCAAAAATATTGCCTACAGCCGAAAACTCAAAATCAGTACCACCTTATGTTCTATATTTCATCGATTTGTCTTTGTCGGCTCTATTTGGGTTAAAATGCCGTTCAATTCTTTCGAAAAAATATTTTTCTTTTCATTATTTGAGTTTCATAAAAATCACTTGTGAAAAAATTTTTCTTCGTATAGAGACTGCAGATAAAATAAACTTATATCAAAAAAATCCTCAAATACTCTCTCAAACTTGCTTCCTCAGAATTTCGATATTATGTATCGTTTTCACACAATTAAATTCTTACGAAATTTGACGAAAATCCTAAAAAAAAGTAGGAAAAAATAACTTTCGAACGGCTCATTGTATAAAATTTCAACAATATTTTTGGAAAGAAATTGCACTCTATGACATATTTGAATTGTAGGTCTGTGACGATGTTATTTCTGCGCCGTTTTGGCTCCGAAAATTTTTTGCCTTTAGATAGTCAAAGGGGTGTGAGGGAGTTAAGAACATAGACTATGTTACATAGTCTAGAAATTTTCAATGAAAATATCAAATATTTTCTACCTACATTTCTCTATAACCACAGACAGGCGTTTTTAAAAGAAAAAAAATTCCCGACGAAATAGGTATACCTCCAAAATGATGAAAATCTTGAATTATTTTGTATGAACTGGTAAATTTTTCCTCGACATTTGTTTTTGAATTTTTATTTTTACTATTGAAAGGATATTCTGAATTGGACGCAGCAGACACGAGTCACATCGGAATGAAGTTTTCTACAAAAGATAATGATCAAGATAAATTCGAGGGTGGAAACTGTGCTCGGGAAGATAGTTCTGGTTGGTGGTTTAATAGATGCTCGGCAGTCAATCTCAATGGAAAGCATTATGGAGTTAATAGGTTAGTAGAGAAATAGTTATCGGTCTTTTTTAATTTTCCGAGGTAAGGGGAAAAAAATTAAAAGTGTCAAATTATTAAATACAGGGGGAGGCACAAAATTTTTTTGCGAAAGTGGGAACTATCAGCAATATTTTCACTTTCCACGATATGGGGACACACATACAATTTTGCGTTCAAAAATGAAAAACGCGTAGGCGTGAAAAATAGAGGTAAACCATTTTCATGGATAATTCTTTTCGTCGACTTTTCTTCCAATCTCTTTTGCTATAAAAATTGCGGAGGCCTTGAAACTTCTTATATAAGTTACATGACATAACCGAATGAAATTGTATGCAATTGAAATGTGGGTGTGTTGATATCACAAACTTTTTGAGAAAACACTTTCATAATTCTATCGTAGTCAATGCGAAAATAAAATTTACAAAAAACTTTCAAAATATATTCTAGAAATTTGCATTGAAAATAATAAATATTTTCCGCCTACACATTTTTCTATAGTTAAAAAAACGTTCTTTATAAAAGTCTACCAAAAAATTATCGATGAAAATGGCAAACTCCTTTAAAATGATGTCATAATTTGTTTGAATAACAATTTATATTACTTAGTGGCTCTGTAAATTATCACGAAAGTGACGCTGGTTTTGACGATGGAATTTTATGGCAAACTTGGACTAACAATAAGTACGAATCATTGATTGGAACCAGAATGATGGTTGGACCATTCAGAAAAATTGAAAAACAAGAGTTAACTGGAGTTGACTGTCAAAATATCGCCAGACAAGTGAGAGAATATTTATTTCACCAATAAAAGATTTCGACATAAATTAAGAAAATAATTTCTTTTTATGAATGACTTAATCCATCTGATCAATTATCATTGATTTTTCGACGTTTTTCCAGTCGAGGAAAAAAGTTCATTCGAGGGATTTGAAGTTTGGCAAAAAAATTCGGCAATATTGGCACATTCGGCAAAATGGGCCACCTTTTTTGTACTGGGGGTCTATATCGAAAATCCTGCCTAGTCGTCAAATTGTATCACTACGTCACAAATAGAGAAATCCAGTCATTTCATTGGTCACTTTCTATTTTTGTGACGTAGTGATGAACTTCCACGATTAGGCAGGATTTTCGATATAACAAAAATTATTTCAGCTAAAAATGGTGATTTTGCGTAGGTTTAATTCGGCAATATATCTTTTCCAAATGTTTTCCAATGTTTCCCTAAAAATGGAAACACAAAACAAATACTACGCTTAAACTAGGCTGTTACCGGCCACGTTTGTTACATACGGTATGTTACAAAAATGAAGATATATGAACAATTCAAATAAGTCAGTATAGATAATTTTGAGCTTAAAAGTGAGTGATCAAAAAAACATAAACTCGGCAGACTGGATTCAATATAACTTACGAAAATATTAAGTCATATTTTTTAATGCTGATTATACTTTGGTGAACCAATATAAATATGTTTCAGCTTTAAAAAATCATTTATATCCATTTTGAGAAAGATTTGAGTTCGAGTTTTCATCTTTGAAATCGTAAGAATTTCTAAAAAATTCAAAACATTATGAAAATTTTCTGTATTTTTTGCCCAAAATTTTTTTCTGTTTTGACCATTCAAATCTGTGGGTTACAACCAAAAAATATCAACTTTGACGTTTTTCATGGATGCCTACATATTTTCTAACTGCTGTTTGAAAAATCATAAAATTTAAATTTTTCATATTTTATCGACTTTTTTTAGAAATATCATGAAAATTTTCCGCAAATCAAGATCAAAATTTTTATTATTTATATAACTTATTTAATCTACTGGTATCTATTAAATCTCCGTATATCAACTAATGAGATAGTCGCGCGGTTATCATTTCTAAACTATTGATGAAATTCACAACACTTGCTTGCACAACCGGTTAGTGCCATTTGGCACTAAATTTTTTGAAATTTTATTTTCGCAAAAAATTCCCAATTGAATTGTGAGTGTTATAGGCGGCATTTCTTTTGACAGTCAGGAGATTTTTTAATATCAAAACGCAATTGAAGGTCAATTTAAATCTCAAAAAAAGTTGTTTTACTTCACTTTTTGCCATTTTTGACCATTTTTCATGGAATCCGATTTAGTTATTAGATATTTGAAATTGACGACGCATCTTGAGAACCAGTCGGACCAATTTTTTTTGTAAAAAGCTATAATAAATCCTAAATGTTTTCTAAGATAAAATTAGTCCGATCAGATGTTTTCTAGATATGTGAACTTATTTTAAGTTATCTGAGTTTAAATTGCTAAGGTAGTTTTTTTTTAGACGCGACAGATTTTATTTTTTACCATTTTGTCATTATCAAAAATCGTAAGAAAACTTAATTTTTGGAATTTTATTTTTCAGCCATTAGTCTTAGAATTTCTTCTTGTTTCGTATGATACCCACATTGGGTCATTTCCGGTCATTTGAAAATCTCGAATTTTCAAAATTTTTGAAAATTTTTTTCGAAAATTGAAAAAATTTTTTTTGGCCTGAGCTTTTTTAGTTTCCAGTTTAATACAAAAAACTGTTTTGTGATATCTCATACGGTTCGTCTGTGGTGAAAAGTCAAATCTGTCGCGTNTGGGTCATATTCACCAATAAAAAATGTTCATATCATGGGGGAATACCGGTTTTATGCGGGTTGAAGCAAAAAAATATTCGAATTTTGAAAATTCTAGATTTTGTTCTAGATTGTTTTGAAAAAAATAATTGCCACCATGAGATTCCTTGGGTCAATTTTAGTCATAACCGATATTAATGTATCATAAATTAATTCTATAAAGGGCTCAAAAAAAACCGACACCCACCCCCTTAATACAAAAAACTGTTTCGTGATATCTCATACGGTTCGTCTGTGGTGAAAAGTCAAATCTGTCGCGTCTAAAAAAAAAACTACCTAAGAACTAAATCGAACGCCAAATTTCCGAATGCCAAATGTACACGGTGTGGACACCATATTTACTATTCACAGACACTTTTGTTTGTATATCGAAAATGATCCCTGCTGCGCCTTTTACACCAGTGGGCGTAACTATGAGACAGTGCCCAATGAGAATACTCGATTGTCTACTTAATTCAAGAATCCCGCTGTTTCATTTGTCACTTACGCCTACTGGTGTAAAAGGCGCAGTAGGGATCATTTTCGATATAACTTATATAATATAAGGATATAGTGAAAATCACTCAATATTTCAACCGACTTTTTTCTAGCTTTTTGACATGAAAAAACTGACTGCAGACACCCCGGCAGGCAGATTCGACGATCTTTATCAAATTCTTCCAAAAGGCCTCACCATTCCAAAATATACCGAATGCGAATTTGAAGTGTGCGATGGGCAACCAATCGGTTGGACAATGATTCAGAAACGTTATGATGGTTCTGTTGATTTCAATCAAAACTGGAATGCTTACAGAGATGGATTTGGCTGTTTGACAGAAACTGGAGCGCAAATGCCGTTCCTGACGACATCAAAATGTGATAAGAATCCAGTGAAGGATTGGGTGCCTATTCTTTCGAATTAACTTATTTGAAACATGAATTTTTGGAAGTTTAAACTATTAACTTTTTGCGTATACGTTGAAATTTTAAATCATGGAATATGATATTTTCAAATATATGATATGATTTCATATTTAATATTTTGAAATATGATATTTTGAAATATGATATTTAAGTTTGTGTGATAGGATATTCGGTTGGCTTTGAAAGTTTCAAAATTTTAATACCGCGTCTGATTTTCTGGCCTTTTGATGAACTTAAAATCTGATTTTTTGACTTTATTTGATTTTGCGAATTTTCTTTGATTTTTTTGGCGCGTTTTTCACGTATTTAATTTATTTTTTTGATAAGAAAATATCTACCTTTATCAAGCGCGCTTATCGATCAATTTTTTGCCTTCTTTTTATAAAGATGACTTATAATTTCAAAAATAATACTTTTCACCAATTTCATACGACTTTACGCTACTAGAATTTTGAAAATTTCCAAATGAAATTCACAAAAACAAAAGTTTGATATTTGAAAATAAAATTTCTTTGAATTTTTCTTCATCACAAAGTCCGAATCAGTTTTATTTCAAAAAATCTCAACACTTCATTCTAGAAGACTATTTGAACTCTGAGTGTAATTTTTCATTTCGAATTCAAATCGAAAATTTGATGAAAACCTAAAACATTATGTATCATAATTTTGAGAAAAGTGTCAAAATAATGTGGTAAATATATATCATTTTGAAAAATTTGGCCTGAAAAGCATATAAGGCACTCTTTTAAGCCTTCCACAATCGGTGAATGCTGGCTGGGAAATTCGTACATTCATGCGTTGACCGAGAATGCTTTGAATGCCAATTCTTTAAAAATTCAAATGTCTCGAAAATTTGAAAACGACCCAAATGACGCTATTGTTGCGTAAGTAATATATATTTGTTAACGGCATAGGCCACCGGCAAACATTTTGTCTGATAATGATTAACGAATGACAATTTTAGCTACAATGAATTCGTAGTAGGGGACGAGCGATCTCAATTCAAATTGATTAAAGTATCCGGATTTGCTAACTGGGCTAACACTGCTGGCAATGCTTTTGCGGGAAGCGACTTTGGACAGGAAGGGTTTGGTTATGATGTTGAGGATACTATACATACAGGTAAAAATTATTTTTGACTCTTGCAAAAATGATTCTTGTATTACAGTCCCTGACCTCTTCAAATGCGTCCCCTTAAAGTGCACATAATCCCCTTATTTGTTAAATTGTCAGTATGGAACTCAAAAATACTCCATATATCGAATTTCCATGACAGTTCAGCACTCCAAACTATGAAAATTTCCCAATTTTTTTCAAAATTTGCAAAAGGACCTCCTGATACCGTGATTCAAACTGCCATTATCATTTTATATGACCATCCAAATCTGACTAAAAAAGTAGATGCAAAATACCTCTTGAGCATAAAATGAAAGACCACGATTGGTACAGTAAAAATGGAATGGAAATTCATTTCCATATTAACTCTTGTTCTTTTTACATGATAAAAATTAGAAAATTTTTCGAGATGCCAAGTCTAGTCAACTAAAACCACGAAAAGTTTGGCAGTTAAGGAAGAAAATTTTTGAAGTCATTTTAGCAAAAAACTTTAAACTGAAACCTACTTTATAAGGACCATGCGGCCTGATCTGAACTGTCGAAAAGATTTAAAGTGCTTTGCTATTTTTTGACAAAGGCTTATCTTTGAAATCATTGCTTATAGTGAAAAAACGAAAAAGTACATTTTGTACATACTTTAGAGCCTAATTTTTGTTGAGATGAAAGTTTCGATAACATTCAGCTTTTTGATTAGTCAAAAATCAACTTTCTTCAAAATACAAACTAGTGCTACAGGCGATTCCTCGGACGTATGGAGATTTCAGCACTTCCGATTCGTTTTGGATTTTGTATCCTAGAAGATATAAACAATTCAATGATCACAAAATGTCTGTTCTAAGTTACCCCNCACTCATTAAGACCTTGGCTTTCACAATTTAATTTTTGATTTTCAATCTATCTTCCCGTTTTCTCATATATAGACGATTAGCAGCGCGAGTGATCAAAAAACGCGAAAAAAGTTCCAGTTTGTGACAAAATATTTTTTGAGAATGAACAAAATCTTTCCGCTTATCACCAAAAAACCACATTTCAGAAAAAAATTGTC